>QLOY01000573.1:0-14204 GCA_003313965.1 Megacollybia marginata | reverse complement strand
CTAGAACTACTAGGATGATTGTTACCAGAGATGCTTATGGTTGGATACATGACCTGACAAGGGGAGGACTCGAATGGGTAGGCCAGTTTGACCTTGACAAGTAAAGAGGAGTACATGTCATCCAAAGCCCAGACCATTCTAGAATGAGATTGCTCCAAGAGCTGATCGAAGTTTCAAGTGATCGAAAGTCTAGAATGAGATCGCTCCACAAGTCTAGAACTGATCGACGGATGATCAATCAAGATCCCTTTACCCACTGTAGGGGATTAGAATGGGTTTCCACAAACCACCAGGACCAGTACCTTTCAAACATCAGCAAGTTCATGTATCAAGAAAGTAGGGAAACATCAAGCTTGAAGGAAGTCTAGAAGAGGGTTGATAGGGAGCAATGATTGATCTAGAAACCAGGAACATTGATAAGCAGGGATCGGCTCAGGAACAAGAATGTTCCCATCAGAAGTCAAGGATGACTGATGGTCTTGGAAGGGTTTCACCTATTTTGAGTATGCTTGGCAAGGGTATAAAAGGACAGCTGGTTAGGGTAGTAAACTTTAAGTTGTTGCCTGATCTGTGCGTTGTCGGAGTGATCCCCCAACAATCAGTGATTGTGTAATACTTCGTGCGATTCGAGATTTGCTTGCTCAGGATTTGTCCTTTGAGTTGCGATATATTGTTGAACTGTCATTGGTTGAACTTGATTGAAATTGAACTCAATTGTCATGCAAAAAGATTGACCTGTTGTGATATTGATTGAGTCTCCCATCCACACCACTTCTAGAAAGCATAAAGCTTTCATCCCGATTGATAGAACCACGAGCTATCGTAATTCTAGAAATCCAATACAAGTGTTTTCTCTCGTGTTCACACGAGTTCTAGAAACCTCACAATCCTCTTTCCCGAGTCTCACACCTTTGGAACATCAAAGTGGTAGTAGTGTGTCTATTCGCATTAGTGTTCTTCCCGCAGTGCTCTCTGTTGGGTTGATCATTGTTTAGTCATCAACTAGCCCCGCACCTTTGCTTCGCTTTAGAGTGCGTTCCTCATCACCGATATTGGTCAGATACTGACAGTCGACTTAGCAAGGCAGGGAGGAAGATCAATGACCTTGAAAAACAGTGGACCCAGGACACCACAGGTTGTTTAAGTGACCGCATCAGCCAGCCATCAGGATCAGGAGTTTGAATGTCATAGTGTCAAACTTATCAGTGCCCATACAAGGTCATTCTGACTCATTCATTTGTATATGCCATTTGTAGAGAGACATCAACAGGAACATTTCTACCCCAACTTGAATACTACTTCAGAGGAAGTTTGTATATCAATTCCTTTCTGATATTCTCTTCACCACTGACTTCCTCTTCAAAGTTCTTGGGGAAATTGCAGAAGCTCTGAGTAACCAATGAGTAACACTGACACACCCTTTCTCATTTTCATCTTCTTGGTGTTGAGGGAAGGAGACCCAAGTAACTAACCATCTACAACGTCGGGAGATGGATTTGTTCAGGTTAAATTATCACCTTTTTTTACCCATGTGAAGAAGTCACACCACTCCATATTCAACTGTTCAAGCTCGTAGCTATGCGGCCCCTGAGTTATTGATGGTATTAGAAAGTATGAGGGTTTATTTGTACAAATATCATTTTCCATGCCAAATCTATTTCCTGGTGCTCCATGTTCCATCAACCAACCATCAACACTCAATCAAAGTAAAACATCAAGATGTATATTATGGGTGTGTATGAATACATCTCCATGTTTCTCCACATACTCTCTCTGACTCACACAAACAGGAAATGTCTTGAGGGAAGACAGTCAGTGACATGTGAAGATGGGCCTGGTTGCAACAGAGCTGACAGCGCTCAGGTTGTTTTGCCCAATATTGACCAGACTGCTCAAGTATTGAGGGTTCAATTCTTGTGCATCAAGGTGCAAGCTTAAGGCCTGAGCTCTGAGTTGTCAGATGAAGAGATGCACAATTCTCGTGACCTCTCATGACTCAAACTCAGACTGTGGCTATTTTCCGTTTCTCAAGTGAGAAAATTGTTGAGCCTGGGCAGAACCTTGGGATTGGAACCTTGATGCTGTTACAGGCATAAGAAATAATTCTTAAGTATCTGGCCAAACATGTGCCAGACTTGGAACCCAATCACTGGGGGCATTTTTTTTACTGCTTTGTCAGAAGCTTGACTACTGCTGGAGCAGCTATACCCTAGCAGTATTATGTAGGCCTACCGCTATACCCCTAGACTGTGGAAGAAGACCAGCAGTATCCTGAGTCATTTACTCACCAAATTTTGCAATAAGGTCTGTATTCTGAGTCTTCAACTAATTCTTCAGTATGGGATGCTTTTTTTTGAATTTGATGGGTTATCAAGAAACAACAGTGTTAATGATGAGATCTCCAAATCAGTGCTTGGGCTCCAGGATTAATACTGACAATGTTCCAATGCCTTCGGAGCCCTGGTGAGTTTCATACTATAGTACCTTCTGCACCTAAGTTTCAGTTGCTCCATTTGATCTCCATCTCCGGTTACTGAGTCTGAAGTCAAGGTGGAGCAAGTTGAAACTGTTTGGGGCAGCTTTTGATTGACAAGAGTCTGATTGTGACAGGTAAACGGGTTAGAAGTTGGTTAGAAGGAAGTTGGCAAGAGTACTAGGTATTACAGTTTTTGCCAAACTCTGAACTAGATCCAAGTTTTTAAGAGTTTAATTGCATGTCTGAATGCATGAGCTTTGAGAAATAATTTGGCGCCAACTTGATGCATGAGCAACTCAGACCTCACACTTCCACTAGCTCATTTTGACAACAACAATAGGAGAATCCAAGT
Source organism: Megacollybia marginata (assembly GCA_003313965.1). Taxonomy (NCBI): domain Eukaryota; kingdom Fungi; phylum Basidiomycota; class Agaricomycetes; order Agaricales; family Porotheleaceae; genus Megacollybia; species Megacollybia marginata. The sequence continues at coordinate 11,376 of QLOY01000573.1, read as the reverse complement.
ATGCTTTAAGATGATTCAAGTTTTGGTTTGGATTAGGGGTTCTTTTTCATGATCAATCAATGGATGAGACTCAGCTAAAGTTAATTCCATACACAGACAAAATTGATGAAGCTCCCCATTTCTGTCCGACTCTGAGTCATGACATTGTATTGCAACTGTTGAAATGATTTATTATTGAAGCTAATCTTATCTGAGAAGTTTGTTACAAACTTACAATGGCTTGCCTTGGATATGTGCTGCATGAGATTCAATTGAGCTCTTGAATACTGATCAGTACTGTCATACTCTTCGAACCTTTATAACTACAGTTAGATTACATTTCCAAAATAGCTGCAACTTAAACTTGATGTTTGGATGGAAGAGGGCAGCTGGATGGAAGCTGGAGTGAAGATGAGAGATGCTGGATGGTGTTGGACAGAAGCTTAAAGGAAGCTGAGGGACACTGAATGCAAGTGGGTGGAAGCTAAGGAAAGCTGCCGGCAGCTACCAAGCAGCTACCAAGCAATTTTCCCACGAGTGACAATGCCGCCGAAGACGATGAGAAATGGTCGTCCTTAGCTTTATACACCATCACATTGAGAATACTTTACTATACATATTGATGTAGATAAGATACTCTAGGTACTGAGTTATGGGCAGAGCTGCCATAGCTGCCGGGTTAGCATCGAATTAAAATGGCTGAATCACTAGATATCCCAATACTAGACAAATCAGAGGTTAGGTGGTCTAGGCAGCTGCACATGTGAGGGAAACGTCAGCAGACGTACCGACAACCTGACAACGGACTTTGCAGCAATATCCTTGAATCCAAGACACTTTTGATGAGCTGCACAATCATCTTGAGCTTGCCACCTTCGCCAGTATTGCCTGAATCTGGAATCGAAATTGCAGCATCCTCCCTGTTGACAGGGCAGCGTCAACATCAGACGCTTCAGGGGCCGTAATGGTACAGAACCACTACTCGAGGAAGGAGGAGTACTATAAAAACAAAGAGGGAATGATGGGACGCTTACGGAGGAAAGGTGGGTTGCTTCCAAGACATGTGACAGACAGGTAAACATGTTACATAAAAGCAAAAGAAGGTATACAGGCAATTAGTCGTTCTACACAATGGCAATAATCCAGCCCTGTATCTGGAGCGGTAAGTTTCGTCCTAAACAGTGTGAGCGTGACGAAGAAGCGAAAGGAGGCACACTAACCAAACACTAATGTTGGCATTTCCATCCTCTAGCTGCTAGTCTAGCAGTTGTAGCGATCGGGTGCTGAGAATCCTAGCAGACTGAATGAGCAGGTGAGCATGACAGCCCTCCGCATTGTCTCCCGCATTGTCCATCATGCTGTTCCTATCAAACAACCCCAATGTAGAACGCCCCACGTTCCTCAGGTTCAATCATGACAGCAAGAATGCAAGCTTTATGAAACTTGTCAGTCTTCAGAAATGCCGATGAATCACAGCTTACACCGTGAGCCCGCATATGATGGGAATATAACAACATTGCAAGAGCACTGTGCATTCGTTGTTCCTCCAGCAATGTATGTACTAACGAGAATCGTCAGTTACACATCATTGGAAAGAATACATGCAGACAAATGAATGAATGACGTCTGGATGGGGAAATTGGCTTCCTCCTCTTCAAAATTCCTCCTCCTCATGGATCTATTACTTGGCCCCGCCCATGCTCAACGCACCAGTCGCGTTCTTCGAGCTTGACAACATTAGAATGTGCTTTGCAAACTACACATCCAGCTCTCTTCAAAACAAAAACAAGGACGAAGTTCTGCACACATGGAGTAGACTGATGCTGAGATGAAGAGCGGGTACACAGAAATAGCAAGAGCGCACCAAGTTACCAGGGAGAGTATGCAAAGGAGTGGTTCCTTACCCTCCTCTCTTCCGCGAACTGAACGAACACGTCCTCACATTTCTGGCCTCAAGTCCAGCATCATGGCATGGTTGAATCGACGAGCACTGTAATCACTACACTGCCTGCAGCTGAGTTAGTATCATCAGCAGGCTATACAGAGATGAGAACTTGCTTGCTGCCATTTGATAATGGACAACAGGGAGCCTGCTCCTGATTCGCTTTTAAAAAGATGAATGGGATAACTGAATAGCTTTATAAAGGGTGAAAATGAGGCGGGCTAATACTTACTAATACCCAACGCTTCAGGGAAGAGACAGCAGCCAACGGTTATACTGCGGATACAGCGGCGAATACAGAACAGACTGAAAGGTAAACCTTGATGAACCAGTTACCATCATTCATCAGTCCCGGAAGACGGCATCGCAAAACAGAGGAGCGCCGGGTTCCAACTAGACCTAACTAGACGGTGCATTCTGAAAACACATGTGATGCGAGATGGCTACCTTTTTCCGTTCCAACGAGCTGGGTTCCATTCCAACTTTTCGAGATCTGTGACAGAAGAACGGGTGGGCTTGGTAGCAGGCGGGTGTGGTGGCTGAGACGACTGTATAGTGATCGGTAGTGGCACGTGATATGAAAATTTGCTAAGACCGACTGGGCCAATGATGCCGATTGAAGCGAAAAAGCACAGCCACTAATGGAAGCTGTAACCGATGACGCAGATAGAAGAAAGGAAGTGTCCCTAATGGAGATAACTCAGGAACGGATGAGGTGGCGTTGTACCGGAAAGACCGAATCCCTATAAATAGGGACTCGGAAATTTGATGTGCCAGTGTAACTTAGTGGTCTGATTGGCAATGACTGTCACAGTGCATCTTGTGTTTTTGGCAATGATCACGTTCGAATCTCCGCCCGGACTTAACATTTGTGCTGAGCAGACGAGCAACTCACCTCCAACTCAGCTCCACAGCATTACTTACCTGAATCGCTCTGTTCAGAATTTTTGGTCTATACCTCTGTTGTTCCATGCTAGGGTAGTGAAGGTACCGGCACGAACTCTATGGGCCATCCCGGAGGGTGGCAAATCCGAGTCCTGAAAAGGTAAGTCATACATGTGCCTTTTCTAAAAATATATGGTACCTACTATTTGTTCGTGTTTCTTTCATCTTAGCTGCGTACTGGTAGGTGGTAAGATACATTGTATCAAGATTTCAGAACTGAACACGAGCAGAGAACCGTTGCTGATCCCCGACGGCAGATTAGAAAGGTTTGAGAAGGTGGGCGGTTGCATACTATGGTGCGTGCACTACCTTTCGAACCAATGTTAATGTTAAATATCAGACATAGACCGAAGCAGAAGTCAGACATAGAAACTAAGAACGTCAACAATTGGTTTGGAGCGCCAGAGCACTATACAAGAAGGCCCAAAAAATGTTACACTGCCTTTGAATCTACCATGTACCACTTGCGGTCGGACGGTTTCCACTTGTCATCCGTTCCCGTATTCACCATGTACAACCTGGCAGTTACAAGCTTGTCTCCGTAAAACAAATTGTACTCTTTTTTCCCATCAACGGACTTGCTTTCGCCTGACACAGCAACATGCCTAGACAAAAACGGGAGGGGATCGTTTCTTTCGAGATTAGGCAAAACCACGGCCCTCAAGCTTTCGAGTAATGTGGAATCCAAGTGCAAAGCTTGCAGCTCGATCATCAGTGCAGTACTAAAATCGAGCAAGACTTTTTCTGTCAGATCCAATCGCAGGTGTTCGGACGTGTTCCGCGTAGCTGCTTTCAAGAAACCATCAGTGACGGAAGCCACAAAGGGAGCAGCAGCAGACACCGGCAACGACAACAGATAGACACAATCTTGGACCTACCAAACCTTGTAAGTCTGCGAGATGGGAGCAAAGAAAGGTCGCTTTACTGCGTCGAATTTGAGTTCCTTCAAATCACGCGAATGAACACTTATTCGTGGAAGGATATAATCCTGCATGATGATATCAGGTACAACGACATCTGTCGCCATGTCTGTAACCTTTTATCAACGCTTGGAACCTGAATGAAACTGTTCTTACATTTCGTTTGAGCCGGATTCGGATTCCATTCGTGGTCCACGGGATTTTTCCAGGGGTAATCAGAGTTTGCTGATGCAACCGGTCAGATGAAAAAAGGTGTGAAATCCGTTACTCACATGCTGAAGGGTTTAATTCGGCTGCAGTTTCGGGTTTATAAATGCTGCAACCAATGTAGGCCTGACAAAGATTGCTGAGGGATATACCGGTATGGAAATGCGAACGTGGATCGAAAAGGATCCAGGGCTCTTTGTCTACGGTCTTGGCCAACGACGACAGGTCGACACAAGCGGATGGGTTGACATTCATATACCTTTGAATCTTCGATACATCCCCAACAATATTTATCCCGTACTTCACGAGAGTAGGGTCAACGAGTATGTGACGTAGCGGGCGAGGACACACTGCTATTTTGTTGGTAACACCGTATCTGATAAAAGTAACAGACCAACCGTTGTTGTGGATCGGAACAATCAGCACCTTTCTGTTTGTGCAAAATTGCATGGAAACTATGTCCACTGTAGACATTCGAACAGACACGCCGTCGATGACACGATCAACAGGCAACCTATCTTGAAATTCGAGATCGAAAGCAATGAAGTCTTGATGCATTAAATGCTCCTCGACAAATGATAGCATTGCGGAGGGGTCTCGAGTGGCCAGAACATGAACGTCTGGGACACTGTTTACATCGAAAACGGGCAAGCCATCGGGGATGGGTAAGTGTTTTGGAGCAAGTTTGGACATCCTTATGAAGGCACGTAGAACGATGATGAAACAAATTGATACAGCAGAAATTGGCCGGACGAGTACAACAAGATCGACAGTTATATGTACCCTTCAAAGGTGTTTACGGTATGTGTGCATGCGTTACTGAGCTTACGTGGCTCAAGTAATAGAAGGCAATGAACCCCAACGGCGTTTATGCAAAGTATAGCGGATCAGTGCAAGGCATAGTGACAGATGACGACGGGGACGTGAGATAGATATGCACATACAGGTAAGAAGTACAGTGTCAAGTCCGAGGACAAGTATTGTCCGAACCACCGAGATCGCGACCGACATCGATAAAGGTCAATGTCATGCCACAGGACACCTCTGCTTCTTCCAAGACACGTGTATCATGTCGGACGTTCCATCGCTGAGACTCCAATTTCTCGTGAGAGACGTACTCCGACTGATCATGGACTTCCTACCAGCAAAAGATGTGATGTCAGTAGGCAGCTTATCCGTGCGGCTCAGGCAAATTGCAAGGGACTCGATGCGAGTGCGGTTTGGGCAGACTTTGTCCCGTCATCTGCGAATAAACCCAGCATCGTTCTGGGACTGCTTGTCACAGGCCAGGGGAGTCATTGTCGGCGGCGTCTGTCTCAGCTGGTATACAAACCAAGGAACAGCTGACTTGCGTGTTGATGACCTCCATATACTCGTAACCTCAAAAAACACATCTAAAGTGCACTCATTCCTCAGTTTGCCTACTTTCATACGTACCGAAACACAATCCGTCCCCGAATTTGATAGAAAGACGTACAACACTAGACGTACATACACGTTTCAGGTGAGTGTACACTATCTGCTCAGTATTTCGCATGTTCACATTTTCAATGCAGAGCCCCATTATGGACATCAGAGTCACCGTAAGTGCAGTATATGGTGACGACGTAATAAAAGCAGTATTAAGCGCTGCAACAACAGGAGAGGTCGCATGCATTTCATTGCAGAGCATTCTGGTGGCATATCCCAGGTTGTACCTTCGCAATGTGAACGAGTTCGACGTCATGTGGATGAAATCTCCAGTTCAGAAACCATTAGTAACCGAAGTACCATGCAAACGAGCAGTGGGTAGTGTGCGACTTCGGTGCTTCGAGACGAACAAAGGTTGGACCGTTCCTTGTGGTAACGACTGTCCAATATCGATACGTGCGATAAATGATCGCTCCCAGATCAGAATGTTCGCCTGGTCTGAGATGGATGTTGACTGGTTGCGAGAAGAAGTGGAGTCGTCGTATAGAGTGTGGCAAGTCAACTGGAAGTGCTGGAACGATCATTGCCCGTTTTGTAGCAGTCACTAAATACTCCGAAAGCGAAAAGAAGTATGTAAAACCCTCATTGTTCTCTAATTTTTGGTTTTTTGTGATTACAATCAACAATATAAGCTGCCACATGAAGTCTCTTTCAAATAAAAGCCTGTCAATCCTCGAGCACACAGAAAGATACACAAACTTGCCATAGAGATTTGTTGGTGGTCTGTTGTCGTCAACGTAAACACGACGCGGCATTTTTGGCACACGCAACGGAACGAAATGAGCATTCCGTAACAATCCACAAAAATACAGAACGGAGTGAGCCTGTTGAAGATCAGACGAAGGGAAAAAAAGAATAGGCAGGCACACACTGGAACATTGACGTGGAACAAAAGTGGAGACGAATCAGCCAATACGATCTCCTCACCGGCCAAGTACGTGTGAAACGCAGAATGAGACGTTTCAATGCTTACAGGCCAAAAGACATCATTAAAATCGAGGTTATCGAAACTCGGACGTTCGCGCAAGGAATCTGACAAGTGATAACGACGAACAAGCTCGGCAGCCACGGATTCCAGATGTTTCCTCTCCTCATCAGGAGAAATACTTTCCAACGGAGGGCGAGGAACAGTAGGGCTGTGGACAGCAGTGCCTACATAGACAAACGTAAATGGACATAAAAATGTCAAGAATGCACCAACCTTGTAAGATAGAACTGGCATCAGGACGATACACTTCGTCGTCGGTTTCGGTTCCGGAACTATCATCTGAACTACCTGCATCCGCCAGCAAATCAACGAACATGTTGCGAGAGAGATTTTGCGACGTTTCTGAGGAGAAGGCATGTGTTGAACACTTGCAGATGTCAGTGAAGGGTCATAAAGAGGACGACACGTGACACGAGCATCGCACAATGAAAGCAAAGACCAAGGAAACAACAGTATGACATACAACATGCAGAGTGGACGAACAGATCGCATAACAGTGAAATTCCACAGCCAAATGTGCGTCAAATTGGTTTAGATAGAGGACAGACAACAAATACGACAGAAGCAACCCGCTAACAACAGGAGAACCAGACAGGAACGTAGGGAGAGCAGGCAGCTCTACGACTACTCAGATGTAGCAAGACAACCGATCACTTCCAGAAAGGGTGAAGCGAGCAAGGAGGAAACGACTTACCCAAACGCGAAAGCAATGTTGCAAAGCAGAGGTGAAAAAGGACGGAGTAGAGTGATAGTAAGAAAGAAGGAGAGAAAAAGGCACGTGAACCGTAACAGGTAACGACGAGTCAAAAGCAGATGATCACAAGTCACACAGTGACACGCACGAGGGACGGGCAAGCAGAGAATAAAGACCCAAAATCCGGTAAGAGACATAAAGGAATATTGAATAAAATAACATAGACCCGAAGGAAGACACAAAAAGAAGAAAAAGACAAAAAAATGCAGCGACAACGACAAACAGTTGGCAAAACATGGCAAGGGAGACGACATGAATACAAGAACATGAAGAACGGTCAATCAACAACAACAAGTGAGGACAATTGGAAGCCGAGACGCAGAGAAGGAAGAAAAGAAGAAGAAGAGGGAAGGGGAGAAGACGAGAGAAGAGAAGGCAAAAGTTACCATATATGGGGCGTGTTCAGGAACAGGTAAGAATAAACTTCAGGGTGAAAGACCGAGTCTTACTGATGTAAGGACTCAGAACAATTGCTGAAGAACCAAGAAGGACGGAATATTCAGAAATTTAGAAGAATTGCAAAAGAATCGATGTCCAAAATACAGGCCTGCAGGTCGCTATTTGCAGTCGTTCCAGTGAAGTTGAGCAATGAATGGCTTACGTCACCATTGCTCTTCACCTTCCCCATCATCGACTCATTGGTCCGTCATCGCTCTGTGGCCTAAATAGAATCTGGAGTCAGTCAAGGCATTTTGATCCGTTAAAAGCAGTACTATCCAGGCTCAGGATGGACTTGACCATCGATAAGATAAAACAGACTCATCCTCCCAAACAGACTAGTGCAAGAGAGTGATCGCCGGGGCGATTGCAAGGAAAGCGACAGTCTTTTCTGACTCACCATCTCCTCCTCCTCCTCCTCATCATCATCATCATCTCTAACGAGTTTCTGTTCATTAGGGCTTGAAACCGTTACTGTATTAATATGGTCATACGGTACCGTACATACGGGACGGTACCCGTATCGTCTGGGGGGCCCAACAACCCGTATCGAGCAGTCCCGTACTTGCTCGTATCAGCCGTATACGGGTCAAGCATGTGGGGCAGGTTAAAACAGCATTGTTTGGTGAGTTTTCAGAGCTAATAATGTTTCACATACCTCACAAATGTCCCATATAAGGGCCTGTTCGGATCACGTTGCATTCAACTTGCAACTTGCAAACTTGCAAATTCCCATGTGATATCTTACATAAAAACTATAAATAAATTGGTCTAGAAGGGTCTGAAACAAATTCCCATGTACTTATTTTCAGACAAACAAATAACAGCAGGCCAAAAATAAGTTAGACGCTCTTAGGCACTGAACTAAATTGGAAAAGATGTGTCATATGGATGATCTCATCATGTTCCAGGCCATTCTAGACCAGTCTATTTATAGTTTTTATGTCACATATTGCATGGGAATTTGTAACTTTGCAAGTTGCAAGTTGCATGCAACGTGATCCGAACAGGCCCTAACATTGATTGTCTCTTGAATACACCTACTGGTTGTGGAGGTGGCGATGAACGATCGAGTTGATACTCCGAAGTAGTACCACGTGACAGATCCGAACGTCCGTCGCTCCTTTCGGCATGAGTTTTGGATGATCTACTACTCATAAGTAAAAGTCTCTCACCAGCATTATTTAACACTTCAACACTGTATCCATGATTTTCCATGGGAATATTGACTTTCTCCGCCCTTATCCATCAAGATGACCATGAGAACCGTATATACGACGTATACGGCCGTCGAAAACCCGTCCCGTATCGTATGGGATACCGAAAATCAGAATACTGGCAGTATCCGATACTGCCGTACCAGTAAACGGTACGGTTTCAAGCCCTACTGTTCATTGGGTTCGACTTCCCACAACCCTTAGAAATCCATTAGCAGTACAGAGTTGCGTACGCCAATGTTGCTCAGTGGTACAGTTGGTAATAGGATCTGAAGTAGGTGTTTTTGCCAAATGATAGGTTCGAATATCGGCTGGGACTTTAATTTTGTGCCAACTACGCATACGAGCGCGGTTCCCTCCATCTGAGATTCCGGAATCGTTCTATTCAACATTTTGTTATTTCTATTGTGCTACACGTGCTTTCCGATCTATTGTCAAGGAAGGAGAAGAGGGCGAGTATGTTCAAGAAGGGATTCGAAGACAGCGTGTCAGCCGAAGTGCTCCTTCGCCTCCTGCGTCCGTATCAGACATCCACATCCCATGTCGTTTAATGCGAAACTGGTAAGCAAACGCTCATTGTCCTTCAGACCTTTTGTACAATGATCATGCATCATGTTTAAACCTTCGTGGAGACCTTTTTGATCGATGCCATGTCATATCCTACGCCTCCATCCAGCAAAGACTTGGGATGGATTCCAGCTCATAATCACCCAGAAATTGAAAATATATCGATGCATTGTTAGCTTCTCTCCCTGTTATGTCTGATAATGCTCAAGCACTGGCAGAATTCAAAGGGGAGGGCTGGTGTGCTAATGTCTCCAGTTTCGAGTAGCTCGATATTCCCCGCCATCATAGGTTTATCGTGTAGCTACTCACTTCAGATGTAACAAACATCGATTATTTCCAATCTAGTTCTGTATGATTGCTGCCTTATCGCTAATGTGCGTGAGTCGAAAACCTGATAACCAAACTGAATTCTTGCAGTCGTATCGAACGAATGGATTCTTAGTAAGGACAACTTCAACGTTACTAGAACGGATTTCTATTAATAGGGACGTATCATGTTTGACGCCAATCGGAACCATAGAAAGCCGGTTCTAAAAACTGACTCGATCGAGGAATCAAAATCGGATGCAGAACGAAGCCACATAACCGACTAAAACCGTTGGTCAATCACACCATTTATGGCCGCCGCGCTCTACAGATGCATTGTAAGGTTATCTAAAGACCCAAGAAGCGGAAAAGGGACGTCGAAGTCGGACGTTTTACCTCGTCCATAAAAAGGTACTGGGCAATGCTCTGAAGCACTCACATACTATGTATTGTACGAGACATGAAAGGCACAGAATCCACGAGGTCGAACATTACTTCCGCTGTCGCCGCCGAGCAGGTAGATCTGTTTTCAAGATGTTGTGGAGGTTCTCTGTAATTTGGGCTCGTATATATATGCTTGCTTCTTTTGGGTACTTCTCGGAACTAACTCAGTCACTTGTACTCCTTTTTATGAGGTAGTAAACTGTTTTCACTGGAGGTCAATCCCAATTGCTAGTGTGCCATAACGTCGACTATAAACAATGTCACTATTAGGTCGGCTAATTATCTTATGATCATCATGTTGAGGTCAATCAAAGGTTTCTTCATAATATACCGATGAAAACCGGAGCCTGCTTATGTCCTGTGTACTTCCGAACTACCAGGACCTTTGAAAAGCAACCTCAGTGCATGAAAGTCATCAGAAACGGCACGGATTTGCTCATCTCCGATCATATCTTCCCTCAGTCGATGCACAATTTAATATGTTGCATGTACTAAGGTAGGGTGCTGGCAAATTTCCACACAACGGAAGTTTTAGCCAAGAACTTCGCGTACAAGTCATGATCGATGTAGAAGATATGCCATGTGGCAAGCTGTCCATCTGTCACTTCACGGATGTCAGAACCGCACCCGTCATCCAGCTCATGCGAAACCGAACATAGTGCCTGCTTCAAATCTGCTCAGGTGGCAGGTACAAGGGACGAGACTGCGAACCATTGCCTAGGAATATTGCTGTCAGTCAATACATAGTGGATTCTGAATATATTTTGTACGGAATCCTATCTCTCAGCTGAGGCCAACCCAGTCAGATGAGATGAAAAGTCACTGGAAGATCCAAGAAGGATCGGAGTGCTGATGGATATTTATACGAAGACAGACGAAGACGGGTGAAACAGTAAAATGTTGCTCTTCTTCCTTATTGCACTTGCAGCTCTTCGCATCTCTGCCCATCTCGTCGTTCGCGACATTGAACCGGCAGAGGAGCAACTGGCCAACATTGCCAATCAAATTGACAATCTTCTCTCCACGGTTGAGAACTTTCCGAATTCCGGGGCAACCACCGACCAATTGTTGGTTGGTATCCATCATGAATCCTATAATGTTAGTTTTATTAACGCTGGTTCGCAGAATATCATAGCCCTCTTTGACGATGTAGCTGAAACAACGGCGAATGCTACGACTAGTGTCCAAGTATGATTATC
>QLOY01000572.1:0-39903 GCA_003313965.1 Megacollybia marginata | reverse complement strand
ATGGAAACAAGAAGGAGACTTTATCTGGTTTGAAGGAAGCTTATATGTTCCAAAGAACCAGGAACTACGACTCAAAATCATCCAAGACCATCACGACCCTGCTATAGTTGGACACCCAGGACCACACAAAACTCAAGAGTTGATCATGCACAACTACTACTGGCCAAGGATGATGGATTTAATCAAGCGATATACGGATGGATGCGAACCCTGTCAACAAGACAAAATAGACAGGACTGCACGACACACGCCATTAAACCCTATGAAGGCTCCTGATTGACCATGGCAGGTAGTCAGCTGCGACATGATCGGCCCTCTTCCAGAATCAAACGGATTCGACGCAGTGGAAGTCTTTGTGGACTTGTTCACAGGACGAGCCCATATGGAACTCACACATACCACCCTAACAGCAGAAGGGTTCACGAACCTCTTTCGAGATAGGGTCATACGCTACCATGGAGTCCCAGAAATGTTAATCTCAGATCGAGGACCACAAACAGTGGCCAAACATTGGAAAGCGATATGTGAAAAACTCGGAATACGACGACACCTCAGCACGGCGTACCATCCAGAGACAGATGGACAAACAGAAAGGGTACACCAAGAGCTGGAAACGTATCTCCGAATCTTCGTCAATTACCATCAGACCGATTGGAGCTCGTGGATCGCATTAGCCGAATTCACTTTCGGAAATCACCTTAGCTCCTCCCGAAAGTACAGCCCCTTATTCCTTGACCACGGCTATCATCCGAACATCAGAACCAATACGACACAGACAAATAACCCACGAGCAAACGAATGGGTAGACCGATTACAAAGAATCCGAGAGGACGCAAAAGCCGCGCTAGAACTCTCCAAACGAGCAGCTAAACGACAATACGACAAACACAAAGCTGACTCGATTGAATACAAATCAGGGGACTTAGTATGGCTAGATGCAAAAAACATCCGAACAACCAGAAACTCGGCTAAACTAGACGTATTACGACACGGACCGTTCATTATCGAAGAAAAAATCGGAGCATCGGCGTATCGATTACAATTACCCGATGACCCCTCATGGAGACGAAAGCACAATGTCTTCAATGAACGACTGCTAAAACCATATATCCAACCAATTACCGAACATCAGAAAAATACATCAAGACGACCAGGACCTCTAGAAATCAATGAACAAGAAGAATACGAAGTCAAGGCAATTTTAGATTCTAGAAAACGGGGACGTGCAATCGAATACCTGGTCAAATGGGAAGGATATCCCCACAGTGATAACACTTGGGAACCACGAACAAACGTAGGACATGCCGCAGAACTAATAACGGAATTCCACAAAGATTACCCCCTAAAACCGAAACTGAACCATCCAATCAGAGGACTAGTGTTAGCCATGACATCGGAAATCAAGGGTTCATTACGACCCATGTACGTCATGACAAATCCACCATCTATATAAACGCAACAAGGTAACAAAAGAACGATATGCCCTTCCCATCCACCACCACCAACATTTTCATCCACCTATACAATTGGGTAGAACAAATCACAGCAATCCTTTTGGGCACCGTCGCTCTTCTCGCAATCGTGGAAATGATCATGGACGACCCATCATTCAATCCACCCATCATTCCTTTCCTCATAGGCATCATCTCGTTCACAGTTGGCAGCATATTACTTATCTTCATCTCTTGGGCAATGGCTTGGTACATGGGATGGGGACGCTATCGATACAGACACGAAAGACAACCACAATGACAAATCCCTGCACCTATCTACATCCCACCTTTCCAACACATCGTACCCGAACCACCTATCATTATCAGAGACGATTCGCCAACGTTGGGACGCATAACCATTTACAATATGCTGACCGAACCTGATCCACCGAACGCAAACTTCGAAATCATTGACGGAGTACTGGAGGATGTCGACAGAATGGTACCTCATTGATTATGGAGACCATAATCTTAAGGGGGGGGTAATGTAAGAATTTCACGGCTTTTCGAACCTTCGCCAACTCCACGGACCTTATCGCTACATACACACGTTCAACACGTGTTCATACCTTCGCTGTCTCGGTCTCTTTCTCTCTCGGACTTTGTATGGTACCATCTGACCACCGCATGTTCTTATCTATACCTCGGTCCCACTCTATATAAGTAAGGACAAACTCTTGTATATTCTTTAGTTTCGATATTAGTTTCTTCTCCTGTTCGTCAAACGGAGTGAACTACTTGAACTACGAGTCAATCGACATTGTGTCTCCATTGATTTGAACAGTTCGTTAACAAATGGCAGGTGACTTAAAAGGTCTTTTAACTATTTTCCCTTTCAGGAAACTTTTAGATTGTCTTTTGATCTGCATTAAAGGGGGATTGAGTGATACACTTTGATTTAGAATAAAATTAGTACTGCAGTGGAACATTTCAGGCCACTCACAATTCACTGGCCACAGTTGTGATTGTATCCTATGTGTGTCTGTACTGTTTCCCACACTCATTACTGTGGCAGCCCTCAACATTGCAACTTCCATTCCACCTTATGGTGTTCTGCATCCCTGCCTTAAACTTGTGGAACCCTGGTTTGTTGCAGGGGATCTCAAAAGTGTAGAGGTTGCTGGGCTTATTGGCTGGTGAAGGGGATTTGGGAATTTGACGTCAAACTTCATGCTGGCTACTTCCTCATCATCTCAACACCTGCTGCCAGGGCATTTCCTAGCAAGGGGGAGCTAGCATTATATTCCCAGTTTGTTGATTAAGGTTGAGATCAGGGGTACCTGTGATGGGAATGATCTCCCCTTTTTGGTTTACATGTTGCACCGACGAGCCTATGCTGCCACTTGGCATTCTTTCCATGCATATTGCAGACCCAGTTCTCTGGTGCATACTCAAGAGGTGGGTCAAGACATGCCAGGTGACATTACAGTATGAGAGTAAGTTTCAAATCAAGTAGTGATGGAAAACAGTGACCTACTCAACCTTGACTCAACCAGTTTCACAGCCCTTACTCAATTGATACAGTTTGTGATTTATCCTGCCTGCCTGCATCTGAAACCAACCACATGGAGGAGCACAGCTAAAATGAACGAAGTGCTTGGGAGTAACCCTGAGGACTGACAGGTCACAGCATGTTGTGGCTCTGAATGCAGTTCTATAAGCTATAAAAAGTTGTTTTTTGTACTCTATATGCTGATATAGACTACTATGAAGCCATTCTGAGATGTAGCAGAAAAAGTTCCAAGCTGGCTCAGTGGGGATACCTACCTCTCTACATTGTGTAACAGTTTCTATTTCCAGTAGCCCCTTGTTTCCTAGACAAACTATACACCTGTACTGACCCTGTCAGCATTCCTCAAGGAGTTCTTAATCCAAATTCTTATGTATACACAGCTTTTCCAACTCTCACTATTGTTGAAGTTGAAATGACACAAAAGGTCTACATCTATGTTTAAACTCAGCCATGGCTCAGTGTTTCTTTTTCTGGTGGACTCCAACTCACAACTTGAGACTCAGGTGGCCTGACTATCAATATCAAACAAGCTGCTGGGACTACAGTAACAGCCTTTTCCTGGTGAACATGAAAACAGGGTGCATTCACAAAGTAGCTACTGTTGGCACTCTGTGAAAGACATCATTCTCTTACAGTCAAGATGTTGCAATCAAACTCAAAATGCATTGTGTAAAATGTGATTTTCTTGTGTTCAAAACTCTTTGAGGAATGTGTTTCTCTGAAAGGTAAAATGCACTCTGAAAGACTTGAAAGGAAAATGCATCATGAAAGATGTAATTTTCTTACAATCAAAATGCTTTGATAAATACACCTTTGTCTTGAAGTCAAAATGTATTGAAAAATACAGGTTTCTGATACAGACAAAATCCATTGTGAAACACACAATATTCTTACAGTTAAAATTCATTGCAAAACATGTGTTTCTGCCACTCCCAAAATAGATTACCACATGCATCCTTTGTTCTTTGTTAAAATGTTTTATTAAATATTCCTTTGTCTCAAAGTTAAAATTCATTGCAAAACATGTGTTTCTGTCACTCCCAAAATAGATTGCCACATGCATTCTTTGTTCTTTGTTAAAATGCTTTGCTAAACATCCCTTTGTCTCAAAGTTAAAATTCATTGCAAAACATCTGTTTCTGCCACTCTCAAAATAGATTGCCACATGCATCCTTTGTTCTTTGTTAAAAGGCTTCTCAAAAAGGCAAATGTTAAATGGATGAAAATCTATCAGGAAAACTCAGATTTTAGAACTGTTAAAATGCATCTGGGTAGGCCCTCTATTGCCTCTTGCAAAAAACAGGTCAGAATCCTTTGTTTAGAGTAAGTTAAAATCATCTCAAGATCACTCATTTTCTGCACCTTTTGTCCACTTGTAATATATTGAATTTTGTATTCAATATTCATTTCAATTTGTATGCAACAATCTAATTATACTTTTGATTCATTCAAAAACCATGAGCCAAGGCAGTGATCAGTGTTGAAATTTAGTATCTCATATTTTGTTCTAAAAAGTTCCCATGGTCATGTATTATATCATTCTGGGAATGTGACAGCATCCAGGATTTGAGCTATTCTTAGCTTGGGTCCCATTTATCCTGGGTTTTATTCTGATATTTTTCATATTTTTGAATTATTTTTAGGCTATTTTTATCAATTATTGGTTCCTATAGCTAAAAATGGTGCCGTGGTGCCTGCCAGGCCTGGCAAGCATGCCTTTTAGCTGACTGGATAGCCTGCCAGAGTTATCCAGGTTTTTTTGTAAAACAACTCTGATAACTTATCGGGTTATTTTACAAAATAAATCTTACTGAAGCGGCTGCTTGGGGGGTTGTTCAATCTTGTTCGTAAGGGCAAAGAATGCTTCATTGCAGATTCCTGTAGCCTCTCAACAGAAACTGGAGCGCACAATGAGTGGCTCTCTCTTTCAGGGATTTTCCTGTATGAATCCATCATTAGGAGGTCTCAGTGCTCCTCCATAAAATGGCTTGAAGTGACTGTTTCATCTGCCTATAGGTGTTCTAGACCATCAATCTGGTTTTCCTCCAACTCGCAGAGCCTTTTCTGTATTGATTTCTCCATCATCACTCACAGATCAACTCTCAGACGAGTCCTCCTTCAATAGGGCCAACTATCCCTCTGCTCAAGTGTATGCAAAACACCAGCAGTTGAAGATGATCAGATGATGTGATGGCACCGAATATTTTTGTCCTCTCACAGGAGTCACTGCAATTCTTATGAAGGAGATCCCTTCAACTAAGTTTGGATCTTAAAGTTTACCCAAATTTGGAGATAATGGATCTCACGGTAAAGTTCTGCCCTATCACCATGTAACAGAGGATGGTTTTATGAGTATCACCCACAAATGGTGCATGTCATATAGTTATCTTGAAACAACTCTCTCATATTCATTAAGCTTGACAACCTCATGGACAGTGAATATGAGGTGATTTCCATGTCATTGACTGCCGTTTCAATTCTGAATATGAAGGAGGTCACATAAAAGGTGCCATGAACATCAACACTGCACAGCAGGTAGAAGCCTTACTCCTTGCTCCAAATCTAGACCTTGGGTCAGTGGGGACTCAACCAAGAAAGACGATGCTCATATTCCACTACAAATTCAGTGTCAAGTGTGCTTCTACATTGTAAGTTTTGCATCCATTGATAAGTTGAGCAACCCAGTGCATGTCATTATCATTACTCAGCCATGTGTCCCACTTGGAAACGTTCTTGCCACAATGACCAATTCCCTCCAATTACTTGCTGGCTTGCTGCGGCTTCAGTCTTGCCATCAGCCACAACTTGGTCACAACACTGCCTTACCAACTAGTTGACATCACCATTGGGGTCAACAATTTATTTGAAACCACAGACTCCTTTCATAGAACACATACTTAATGACTTAGAAACACACAAAAGGCATACAACATTCTCCTGGCCGGTATCACAGCCTCAGAGAAAGGAAAAGGCAAACCTGTGGGTGCACACCTGTCTCTACTTCATCTGACCTACAGGAGTTAATCATACATGAGGTTGCAGCACTTGGGTGCTACAGACAATTCTCTTGATATCAGTCATAAAAACTTGTAATAAGGTCATTAGCACAAGTAGTACATTATATACAGTTAGCAGCTACCAATTTAATTCCACTCTTCATCTGTTTGGCAGAAGAAAACTCAAAAAATGCATCAGCTGCATTACGACTGGGAACAAGACTACTCAAGTGGCCTTGTAATTCAGGAACATTTCGAGGCTCTTTATCCCAGTCTGAGTCAGCCAAAACTTTCAATGATCTGCAGTTTAACTGATAGGTCTAAATATATTGAAAAGAGCACTCAACAGCTCACATGTCTAACAACATCCTTCTCTTGAAAAACCCAGCAGACAAGAGTCACCCTTGCCAAAATAAGAGCTCCAGGTCAGAGTTTGTCATGATACTCCCAAGGAGGAATGAGACAATTGTCTGCATCCATGACATTATATTGTGCCAACCAGGAGTTGGAATGATCAAAATAAGGACCCTTATGGTCAGGAAGAATGCTCAGCTCATAGAGTGCCTTGAGTGTTATCCAAGGGAATTCTGGACTAAGTCAAAGCCTATCCTCTGTTAGATAATTTCTTACTGATAGGAGATTTTGGTCCCAATTCTGGAGCAGTCTTGTTGCCTGGAGCACTGTTTTCTGATGCCATTTGTACTTTACTAGTAGGTGATAGTTGACCGCTCCAGTATTAGTTATAACTTGAGATTCACTAGCAGTATAGAGAACACTTTGACAGACCTTATATTTAGGACCAATTGTGATCTTAATAATATCAAGCCATAGAGCTTGACACCCATGGACCCTTTGCCTCAGGCATTATCTGAGATTTTGATAGCTTCATCAGAAATAAAATGTCAAACTACCTTCAAAGAGTTCGACTTGCTGAGTTCAGTTGAATTCTGATCCTCTTCCACAATCGCCATCAAAACATCAATTTGCTTATCAAAGATATTGGCTAACTCAAAGGGCACAAAACTAGGCTGCATTAGAGCAATAACATCCTTGACTAGTGTATTGTTGGTAATAGGCTACCATTTGACTTAGTCTGAGATGATGTATCAAAAAACAAACTCACCTCCAAGTCTTTACCAGCATCCCAGATAGTTGTCCCTTGTGAGTGACGAGCAATCTAAAGGCTTCATACTCTGATGGACCACTTCCAGGGTTTAACTCCTTCAATAAAGACTTGAAAAAGATATGCTGGTATGCGGAACGTTTCTGTAGTACTCTCTGTGTAAAATGATGCTTGTATTCTGCAAAAGCAAGTGCTCTTGCACCTTAATTCTTCAGAAATTCAACACAAGAGTCATAAGTCCCATCTTCAGCACATTTAGAGATAGTAGTGGCAGAGAGATCAAGAGTGCTGTCAGTATCCATAGTTACTGTAGTACAGAAGGAAAGCATTGTCTTTTAAAAGAAATACTGCAGCTGTGGGAGCCTTACCAGCTTTAATTGGTTAGAAACATGCAATAGGTAGATTGCTGCTGTTCAGCAGACTTCAGATCTTCCACATTGATCTATTCTTCCCAGATGCCTGAAAACTTCCAAGATGGCAGTAGTCGTAAATGGAACAGCGCAGTTTGTTTATTTATATTTATAGTTCAACACTCTGCAAAATACATATAGAGTATCACTCTATATAAGCCAGATTTTGACAAGTATCAGCCTTTATTCTTCAATTGGTGTCTCTCAAAACACTCTTATGTACATAACTAAGCTGTAGGCATTGGAAATTCCCTTGCTATCATAAATTACTAACCCTTCAATGGAGATTAAATCTCAAGGCACTCATTTTTTATTATCTCCCTTAAAAGTTTTCTTTCTCTGAACAATCTAAGGTTCACAGACTAAAAAAATGTGATCATTATTGCACTCTATCATTCTTTGTCTTCGCACCACATCCCTATCCTCACAATTAACAGATTTACCTCTGTTGCAGAAGGAGCTGCCTTCCTTGATGCAATACCAATCTGTCATCATTGAAGGAAACATGTGGCCGTCAAGCATATCAGTGTTATTAGGGTATTCAAATCTCTTCTTTGAGCTATACATATAATGTTTTACACCTGATCTATCCCTCCCTATCAAGAAATATCAGACATCCTATTAAAAAAACTATGAGCATTCACTTTTTGTTCATCAAATGGATTGGACAACTCACTTCCATCCTATCTGACTACATTACAATACATTGCTATAACCACCAACCTTTCCACTCGCTCAAAAACAGCCAAACAGATTGCAGCTAAGAATGCAAAAATCTGTTTCAAGGATAACAAAACACAGTTGATGCTTATGTTGGACTGCCACTTGTCAACAGCCTTGAAGGTACTTGACATCTTAATGCAGTTTGGCAGACCTTTCATCATGCGACTCAAGTGTCTTTGTTCGACAATATTTGGAATAGAGCCAGATTGCATTCAGCCTGTCATTTTGTTAGCTGAATTCCTTACTATTCTTCATATAGCTCCTGAAGGTACTATTTGCTCTGCTCTATCCAAGAACTGCTAAAAAAGAATTTGTAGGAAAGTTGAATTTTTATATGTTCAAACACCTGAGAGTACTGATGATGATGATAAACTCATTGAATGCCACTTTTTGCTTAGAGTCCCTCCATACCTTATGACATCCTCTATCCCATCTTGTATTATATGCAGACAATTTGTGATTTGCAGATGGAGCAACTCTAAATCTTTGGTTAAAACCTGATTGACAGTTGTCTAGCCAAAATCTCTTACTGATGCTTACCATAGACTACTATTATCATGAAAATGAGACATCCATTCAAGAGGAAAGCATAAATCTAGCCTTCCTTTACCAGAATTGTTTGCCACAGTTGACAAAAGAGCAGAAGGTCAAGGTCAATTTGTATAAATTTATGTAGGCAGTGTGTTTCATGTCAATATTTACTGGACTATACACTAATTACCTCAATCTCAGCATCATAAGCAGGAATATTGAGCAAACTACAGAGCCACATGGCCTGTCTTGTCCTGTACTAAGCCGTATACTGGCATACAATTGGCAATAGAACAATCTGAGCAATTAGAGTGTCTACATATACCTATTCTTGTTCCTGAATCAGAAACTCAACAAGTCACAACTCAGCTATTTTCAATGTATGAAAAGCCTAATTACTGTCAACCCAACCAAGCATCCCAATTGGGAGGTAAAATTCTAAAACAGGTATTTGTTTGCCACTATTCGCTTAACCAACTTTTCAGACCATCCTGAAATCAACAATTTTCTACCTGGAATATAGGTAACCAATGCTTCCTGACTTCGCAACAATACATTTTTAATGAACCTATATGCCAGAAATACACTATACAGCTATAACCATCCAGATTTCTGCTCATTGATCCTCTTGTCCTCTTGTAAACCCTCTAACTTATAGGCTCATTGGACCTGACTCTGCCCTCAACTCCTATCCTGATTCTGATACATGGAGATTCCAAAAACTGTTCTAGTAAGTGCAATGTGCTGTTCAAACCTGATTCAGCACAATTCTGATAGGTTTCAAAACTGCAAGGCCAGTCACCCAGAATTAATGGTATACTAAACCTAATCACAAAGTCCCTACTGAAGCACACAGACTGCCTTATAGACAATTTCAAGCCCTAAACACTAATATACCTATCTACACAACCTTACGACAGTTTGTCAAAGCTGAAAATTGAAACTCAACAATTAAAGCCAGTAATCTAAGCTGCAAGCTATCTGATGAGCTCACCAAGTATACAACATACTAGAACTCACAGACTACAAAGCCTTATATGGTATGACTATGGTATAGATGATATTTACACCCTCTAAACTCTAGATCGTACATTTTTCAACACAAAATGCAAGCCCATACACAATAACAAATCCACCTCGCATCCCTGCAGGACTTGTCACATTTAATCGACAATAACCTTCTTAGTATAAAACATCTACAACACACATCAAATGGACACCTCCTTTGTATATTGTGGACCCTACCAGTAACTTTTCCTTACCAGAATCTTGTGCCTACCCCATTCTATCGTATCCTTGATTTTTTTTTCAGAAAATTGAAGACTGATAGGATCAATCATGATGTGGTATGGCTCTATCTGTGGTACTGTGCTGTTCACGTTGTGGACCATGCCATGAATACACTTCCTTCCTCCCGTCCTGTTACTTGGTTCTATAGAGGTTCTGCAGCTTGGCTCTATGATAAAACTTTCTATGACTTGGCTCTATAATGCTTCTGTGACTCAGTTCAGCAATTCCCTTTATGCTACCTTTGTGGCTAAGCACTAAGTTTTTAAGCTTGGTTCTCTAATTACTCAGAACCACTTCTCAACAACTGAAATCCATTCTTCTGTCTTGCAAAATCATAATTCCAGTTTCCTGTTCATAGCCATCAGAAAGCAACTAGTCCCTTGCCTTACAAGCATTGTAAGCTAACACATCTGTTCACAAAATGCAAACTTTTTAACAGTTACTCAATCAAATGAATGATGCAGAGGAACACTGAATTTCCATTGAAGTCACATAGACAAACATCCAAACAAAGCACAACCCTTGCTCACTATCTTGATTCCAACAAAACTAACACAGTAAGCTAATAATCCAATAAAAGACATTACTTCTGCTGAATCCTGGCTAGTATACACCTAATGTCCTTCAAACAACGCTATGAAAGGAAAAAAGCACACAGAAAACAATTCTACCAATACCTAGCATACTATTCTCAAATCTCCAATACACAGATCACGAGTGTCTTCCACACTTCAATCAAATCATCCCCCTACCACAAACACAGCACAGACAATACACAAGAAAACTAAAATTTGGTATGTTGCCCTACTGACTATTGCTTACATATTGACACCAACCAGCAGATCCAGCCAGTAAGAACTATTCATCTACCCCACATATACTGGAATTAACCTGGTATCAGTTACCTGGATGTTGAAATCAAACTCTATCAACTCCTTCGCAATAGGGCCCTCACAGTGGTTGATTGTGATCTACTTCACACTCTCACACTAGAGGTCACACAAAAAACAGGAGATATTGACATGGGTTTTAGTGCTAGTAACAAAATTTATGGAAAAATACTTCCCTGCCCAACTTTCCACCTGTTCGTAGCAATCTCTTACCCTGAAACAACCTCATATTCTTCCTAGCAAAACCCCTCAAGAAAAAGCACAAACTCATTCTCAAATATCCAACAACACCCATGCAATCTGCCATCCAACCTGCTCCAGGTAAGATCTCACCAACCAACTCACTCCTTTCACTGTGATCAGACAAAACGACTCAATCCATTGATTGCCCCTTCAATTAACACTATGCCCGCACTGTTAGTACTACTAGGACTATAATATTCAGGCTAAACCACAGACAATGTTTCTAGCAAGCAACAAATGATGTAACTCGCTAAAGTTTTTCAATAATAATGTATATAACAATTGATGATAAATGGTCCACATGCATAGACAGCAAAGTAGTGGGCTCTGCCGGTTTCAACCGGCCCTACCAGTATTATTCTATTTGGTGTGCAATTTCAAAGGATCCTGTAAAGGGAAGGGATTGTTCATATGTTCATGTAAGTCTCCTTGGATCCATGGACTTGGCTCTTCTGATGATTTATTAGTATGAGATACTTGTCACAGATGCAGATGGCCAGGACATACAAACCATTTTCTGTGGCCATCTACATCCAATTCTTGTCTGTCATAAGTTTGCTAACTCTAAATTCTGGGAGGGACTGGCAGGTGAAACTCAAATCTTTGCACTGATTGCACCATTTTCAGGAACAAAGGGTCAAAATGCTGCTGAATTCCCTGGTTTTGGAAAGGGAAGTACACAACCCAGATTGTAACTGATATCCACACTATATCTTCAGTTGTTGGCTTGGTTAAAACAAGGGACTATTTTGGGATTGTGGATTGAAGTGATGGGCTTGCAAAGACCATGAGAGTAGTGATGATGAGGATGATTAACTGTAACAATAGCTTGATATCAGTCATTTGAAAGAAAGACTCTCCAAACCCGACTTCCCAAGATAGGTTGTGGCTGATTTTTTGGCCTGACACTGAGCTGCTGATTGCTTCAGTGAGTTTTTCACCTATCACTCAAATTCATTTCAGTGATTGTGTACTTGAGTGAAAAAATCACTTTTATTTAAAATCACGGAAATTAAGTGTATGAATCACGGAAGCCCTCTAGAGTAAGTGATTTTTTCACCCGATTTCAGTCATTCTACTTCCCGTAGTGACTAGATAATTTGTGCCAGACACAATTCGGCACATACCCAGAGACAACCCAGAGAACCACATCCGTAAATTGCCACATCGATTTGCTGTACCCAGACATGTGACACAACCACAAATGCTATTTCAATCTCTAATGATACAGGTGTTTATACATTGCGAGACTTTCTTTCACCTCCTAGAATTGCGAGGCATAGACTCCGATATTGGCGCGGAATGTAATAGCCTCACTTGCAGGTTTGACTTGCAACGGTTTGACTGTCGAATGGCCGATCGCTTTAGCGATACGGTCCGAGAGTTCTTGATCAACTGCCGCAAATACAGAGACTAATTATGTCAGTTTGTCCGCGTCTCATAGCGATAGAAAGAACATACGTTGCCTGGCCTTGACTTCACCGCTCTTGACATTCTTGAGGTGACCGGACACATTATGAACATATGCTTCTCTGGCCTTCTCATCCCAAACCTTCTTCCACAACGCACGGGGCTGCTCAAAGTCGAGTTCGGTGATCTCACTCAAGTCGCGATATGCAGCTGCAATAAAGTTCTCATGCTTGGCGACACGCTCCCTGTCGCGGGCGCCAGCTTCGAGGGTAGCCTTGTATCCGCTGTAGGTGAGCGGCTGGATGGAGCTCTGGTAGTTGGGACGATTGCCTTGGGAGATGAAGGTGGCGAAACCGTCACGTTGGAAGTTGGCAATCGGAACGATGGGTGCGTTGACCGGGAGTTGCTGATAGTTGACGCCAAGACGATGGCGATGAGTATCAGGGTAGGAGAAGAGACGGGATTGTAAGACAGGGTCGGCCGAAGGCTCGATGTAGGGCACGAGATGAGACGGAGAGAATGCAGCCTGTTCGATTTCCGCGAAGTAATTTTGAACGTTCTCGTTGAGAACAAGTTTTCCGAAAGGACGAAGAGGGAACTCAGAGTGGGGCCAAACTTTAGTGAGATCGAGAACGTTGTAGCGGAACTTCTCTGCTTGTTCAGGTGTCATGGTTTGCTAAGAATAGGTCAGTGGCAAAGACTGATGCAATAATATGCACATACGACGTAGACAGTCCATGACGGGAAGTTTCCAGCTTCGATGCTTTCAAAGAGAGATTGGATACCATACTCGGGATTGGAACCAGCCAGTTCTCCTGCTTGCTCGTTGTTCAAGGTCTGGATAGATTAAGATGCGTTTCAAGCAGTGGAAAAACGTACCTTGAAGCCTCCATCTGCGCGGACGTGGACTTGAGTGTAGACAAAAGAGCCGTCATCCTTGAGCCACTTGTGAGTGTGCCCCGAGTAACCGTGCATCTTGTGGTAAGTATCGGGGGTGCCTCGGTCTGAGAAGAGGATCATGATCTGATGGATAGACTCGGGGTTTTGACTTAGATAGTCCTGTGAACTGGTTATCGAGATGAACGATGGATAAGAGTTGATCTTACCCAGAACATGTCGGGATCCTTGAGATGGGTCTGAGGGTCTCTCTTCTGAGTGTGGATGAAGTGAGGGAATTTTGCGGGATCCCTGATGAAGAAGACTGGGGTGTTGTTGAAGACCCAGTCCCAGTTGCCTTGCTCGGTCTTGAGCTTGATGGCGAAACCACGAGGGTCACGAGCGGTATCGGGAGAGCCAGACTCTCCTCCTACGGTCGAGAAACGTATGGTTGCACGAACCTTTTTGCCCTTTGAAGTGAGAAGAGGATTGGAGGTGATGTCGCTGAGATCGTGGGTAACCTCGAAGTAGCCGTGGGCTCCAGCGCCTTTGGCATGGACGACACGCTCAGGAATACGCTCACGATCAAAGTGAGCGAGGAGATCAATGTGATGGAAGTCTATTCAAGGTTAAGTAAGTCATGAGAACGATTATAACGGACCTTGAAGAAGCAAAGGACCATGGAGACCAGCACGTTGAGCAGCATAAGGCTCAGAGACTGGAGCGCCGCTGGACGTGGTATAGACCGCGCCGTCTTTGCTGTTGAATACTTGCTGGGAAGGCATGCTTAGTGAGAGTCGGAGACAAGAAACAAGTGGGTGTGACTTGAATTTATAACCTCCCAAGGCAACACATGACAGCACATGATCTGATGTGGGGTAATCCTTTGCTTCTCATTGGCTCATCAGCATCCGACAGATCGGTCGAGGAGCTGCTTACTGTATTGCACCGGAAGGTACACTATTATAGGTGCAGCAGTCTTGGCCATATCAAAGAACTCGTTACTTGGATCAAGTCTTCAGTAAGCTTCAGTACTTCAGTCTTCCTCAGTCTTCTCGTGAGAAAATGCAATCACGTGCTGAGAGTGGCGTCTATGTTTTTTGTTCTGTTCAGCACTTACGTGGCCTTATTGTCTTCCACGGAAGCATCTTGGATACTAAAGCAGCTCGAATGTAAGTGATACCCCAATGTCCGACAAGAAACCCCGTCTCACAAAGTCTGAAATGCTTGCCCGCGCAAGAAAGCCCCTATCTCGCTTTTCGAAGGTGCGTCGCCTCATTTCTTCTTTCTGCTTCCCATTCACTCGCATTCAGTCTGCTCAGTCACATGTAAGTGTCACCTTTTCAAGGCTTCTGCACTTACACACCCTCAAGCCTGTCCCGCCCCCTTCTAGTAGTCCCGCTCAGTTCCAATCACTCTTATCTTCGGCTTTGGGCGAATGCTCTTCACTTTTGTCCAAAGATCTTCAAAATGTGCGATCGGAGTACACGAAACTCATTAAAGAAAAACAACTTTTGCTATCCCAATGCATCCAAGCCAAGTATGAGAGAGATGCTGCCATGACACAGCTAAGGGATCTCTTCCCTGAGGTCCAACGGAACCTCAAGAGAAAGATATGTGGTGACGACGAGCCTTGTTCCAGTGTTGTACCTTATCCTCCTGAATGTCCACTTCCCAAACTCGAACTGTCCCATGTCCAAGCAATGTATTATCAAGTCAACCGTACAGTCCACTGTTGTGTATGTCTGTGCGTTCTTTTGTCTCTCTTTTGCTACTGCTTCCTCATTGACTGGTCACAGAATGCAAAAGTCGGGTTCAAGGACAAATCCAAAGCCACCCAAGTCCTTCCCTGTCTCTGGCCTCACGCTTGATGACCTCGTCAAACATTGTGTCTTTGATCATCCCATGTCCTACGCCGACGTTACTGGCTTGACTATCGAGCAGGTGAACGAATTGCAGAAACGGTTAAGGCTACATGCTCTGAATTTATACCCAACCATACTGTAACATATCGACATATATCGCATTATATATCGACGATAACTTAACATTGTCGTTGTCGTGGTTGGACTAGTTGATTCCATGAGATAGCGATAACAAAAGCTAGCACCCCATGTTCTTTCGAATATCGTCCCATTCACTATTAGGTTAACTACAAAACCATGGCACCGATGCAGGCATGAGTCGATCCTTACTTGATGTGGTTCAAAGTTGTGTCCAACGTACCCAAGACATTCCGCGGCACCGACCAAAGAATCGGCATCGGTTGACAGATCCCAAAACATAGTTCCAGCGAGGCCTCCTTCATAAGCTATTCTTACGACCCAAGTGACCGTTATGTACTGTGACCTGTCGTGGTACCGTGACTACTTAGCGATTTATGACGCACATGACGTCGCGTTGTTCCCTCTAGCGCATTTTCCATCATGTCTTCGGATGCCAACGCACAAGATTCAAAGAAGAAACTGCAGAATTACACGATGGTAAGGAACTGACGCGTCCGTCCACGTCGTTCTCAGAGTTGGTATAGATCCAAGCGTTCGAATGGTATTGCGAAGGCACGCTTGGTTTCTTCAAATTGGTGTCGTTTCTCACCTAATTCCAGGCGGCGGAGTACATTGGAAAAAAATTGGTGAACTTGTCCCGGGATTGGCTGACATGGGCATCACTGCGATGTGGTTGCCTCGTACGCGATTTCGACTCGTCGTTGTGCACGGCTAACATCGTAATAGCTCCAACAAAGGCAGCTGGACAAGAATCAGTCGGTTACGATGTGTATGATCTCTACGATCTCGGAGAGTTTGATCAGAAAGGCGGCCGGGCCACCAAATACGGTACTAAAGAAGAACTGATCTCAGCAGTGAAGAAAGCCGCCGACGCCGGAATAGTCACCTACATCGATGCCGTCCTCAACCATCGGTAAGTTTACTCATCCCTACTAATTGACCGACTTCATGTCTCCTAGCTTTGGTGCAGACAAGGCCGAGACATTCAAAGCAGCCGAAGTAGATGCCAATGATCGCACAAAAGACATGACCGAGCCATATAATATCAAGGTGTGGGGAACGTTCGTATTACAAGTTGTGTAGGTAACGCTGCAGGGGTGGACGGCCTTTGAGTTTCCTGGTCGCGGCAACGAGGTACAGCACTCACTTTCCGAATCGATTTTCTGACATTCGACTCAGTACAGCGACTTGAAATGGAATTTCAACCACTTCACTGGTGTTGATTACAACGCAGAAGAGGATAAAACCGCCATCTTTCGTATCCAAGGTGATGGGAAATACTGGGCTCGAGGTGTGGACGACGAGAATGCCAATTACGACTATTTGAGTATGTCCATCTCGTCCCAAGGCTGCTTAAGAGTTCACACTCTCTAGTGGGCGCAGACATCGACCACAGCCACCCAGAAGCGCGTGCTGACTTGATCAATTGGGGTAAATGGGTAATAAACGAGATTGGTGCGTCTGGATTCCGTTTCGACGCCGTCAAGGTGAAAAGCCATCTGAGCGTGCCCAAGTGTTAACAACCCCGATAGCACATTGACAGTAAATTCATTTCTGATTTTATCAAAACTATTCGAGAGCAGACGGGCAGACCAAACCTGTTTGCTGTTGGTGAGTTTTGGAAGGATTCGATTGAGGATTTAGAAACCTACCTGCAAAGTCTGGATACCCAGGTTTGCCTGAACGCTTGCTGACGGCCAAGCTAAATCCTTGATAGTTTAGTGTCTTTGATGCACCTCTACATTATAACTTCAAGGAGGCCGGTGACCGCGCACAGGACTATGATATGAGGACCATCTGGGATGATACAGTCGTCCAGAATCGCCCAATCGATGCTGTGACACTCGTTGATAATCATGAGTGAGTGCTTTGTATCTGTAATGTAAAGCCGCCACAACCATTCTCGTAGCACGGTATGATGAATCTCCTGCATTGGCGCAGTGTTTATCGCCCTTATTCAGCAAGTGGGACAAGCCCTAGAAAGTTGGGTTTCACCAGTCTTCAAACCTCTGGCGTACGCACTGATTTTGCTGCGGCCATCCGGTTATCCGTAAGCCCACGAACAAATAGTTCCCACTCCATGACAGATTTCCAAGTTGCGTTTTCTGGGGAGACTTGTACGGTACCAAGGGAGATAACCCGCAAGAGCCTGTTTCGCAACTTGCAGTCCTCATTCGGGCACGCAAGTTGTTTGCATATGGCGAGCTGAGGGATTACTGGGATCATATGAACTGCGTCGGGTATGAGCAAGGAATTCGACGTCATTGTTACTTACTCTGATGCAGATGGGTTAGGACTGGAGACAAGGAAAACGGAAGAGATGGGTGTGCTGTTGTACTGTGCAATGGAGCCGAAGGGTGATGCTATTCGTTGGATACCGTTTGAATGCTTCTAACGTCTGGACTAGGTTTAAGCATATGGAAGTAGGCAAGGTGAGAGTGGCCTGAATCCGTTGACATGCTCACAGCTGACCATTAGGAACACGCTAATGAAAGATGGATTGATATTCTGGGGTGGCACAAAGGAGAGGTGAGGATTGATGACGACGGTTGGGCTGATTTTAGGTGCTCAGCAAGAAGTGTTAGTGTCTGGGTAAAAGAGGGAGCCATTGGAGGAGAGGAGTTGAACAAATAGAATACTTAGAGCTGGTATATAATAAGTGACCGCGTGACCGCCTCCTTTGTATTACAACCTGCGACGGCAGCAACTAAGGGCGGCTTGGTCGAGGACCGTTTCGGTTGAGAGCATCGCACCAGCACTGGACGCGTCCAACATTTACATTCGTTTACTTCTTCTTCACATCTAATCATTCATTTGCTCGCTCTGTGATATAACAAGTCCTCATGTCGTCGTCGTCGTCCTCTTCATTGTCGTCGGCAACTGCGGGTCCTAGCAGTCTGGAAGGCAAGGACGAGAAGAACAGGTAGGACAGTAAATGGGCGGTATCAGTTGAAATCTCACAGTGGCAGCGTCGTGATCAAGGTCGGAATGGTCGGTGACTCGCAGATTGGGAAAACGAGTCTGATGGTCAAGTATGTCGAGGGCAGTTTCGATGAGGACTATATCCAGACGCTGGGTCAGTACTGTGTAGGAGCTGTTCTTTGTTGAACATCCCTTAGGCGTCAATTTCATGGAGAAGACGATCTCTGTACGGAGGACGACTATAACATTCTCAATTTGGGATCTCGGAGGCCAGAGAGAGTTTGTCAATATGCTGCCGCTCGTCTGTAATGACGCCGTGGCGATACTCTTCATGTTTGACCTCTCACGCAAGTCTACGCTCAATTCAGTGAAGGAATGGTATCGCCAGGCTCGCGGCTTCAACAAGGTAACCAGTGTCTGTTGCTATTCCACGTTTATCATTCGTCGTAGACTGCCATACCATTTTTAATAGGGACAAAGTTTGACCAGTTTGCAACGTTCCCTCGAGACGAACAAGAAGAAATCACCAAACAGGTTGGTTTAGAAAAAAAAAACAAGTGTTTAGGTCCTGATTTCTGTCAGGCAAAGCGCTTTGCACGAGCAATGCATGCTTCCCTGATATTTTGCTCGACCTCTGCATCGATCAATGTCCAGAAAATATTCAAGATTGTCCTAGCAAAAGCATTTGATCTCAAATGTGTGATACCAGAGATCGAGGGAGTGGGGGAGCCTGTGCTAATTTACGTCGACGTATAGAACTTTGGAGGGAGGAACGCTGTCTGTCACCGGACATTTTAACTTGAAGCTGCAGATTGGGTTCGTGGACGAGCAGGAACAAAAACGAGGTGGGTGTACGTTGCATTTATTGGGAATGGACTGAGACATTGTTAGAGTGCCTTGTCTGTGGGAATGATGCAGCTGCATTGTTGTAACACCATGGGCCTCAGAAAGTGGAAGGCTGAGAGCTGATCTTTGTTAAAATGCGTTCCTCCCTTGCCGGTGATTTTATCTTCTTTTGCTGTTCTCCTACGATAGTACTGCTGCATTAACCCCTGTTCCATTATCGTCGCGCATCACTTATGAATTTCCAGTCTTCCGTACTTAGATCCAGTCGTTGCACTTTTTTAACTTTGGGACATGCAATCTGTATTCTGAACTTGCTATATATCTATGCTCTTTAATGTGAGATGGCAGTGGATGATAAACAAGCCAAAACCTTGCGTGACGCGTCCTCTTACGCGGTTGTTTCTCTCCACGATGCCTGATGCAGTTTCGCTCGCGCAACCCCAGCAACGCCAATTCAATCCGTACTCTGACAATGGTGGTACAATTCTCGCCATCGCAGGCGCAAATTTCAGCGTCATTGCAGGCGATACCAGACAGACTGAAGGCTACAATATCCAGACGCGATATGCGTCCAAGGTATTCAGACTGTGCGAGCCTTTTCTTTCCATCGACAGAGCTCATCTCCAGCACAGGACCGACAAAGCAGTCCTGGCCGTCAATGGCTTTGCAGCAGACGGCAATATGTTTGTCAAGCAAGTCAGACAACGACTCGAGGTATGTCTGCGAGATTCCAATGCCTTGTTTCTCAAGTTTTTGGGGTTAGTGGTATCGCCATGCCCATGCAAAGGACATGCCCATCCGAGCCATCGCTCGTCTGATTCACACAATGTTGTATGCTCGCAGATTTTTTCCATATTATGTCTATAATATCCTCGGAGGTATCGAGGAAGATGGTGCGTAGCTTAACATAGTCTTTATTTTTAACTTGAAATCTCCAGGAACCGGGGCCGTCTACTCGTTTGATCCTGTTGGTTCTTATGAACGTGAAACATGCCGGGCTGCTGGCTCTGCGCAGTCTCTCCTCCAGCCATTTCTTGATAATCAGGTATGTCTTTGCGTGCTATCGTCCCAAAATACAGTCATTTCGTGTCCGACCCTTCCCCGACTTTCAGGCGTATATCAGTGACTGACGTCTAAATCGCAGATTTATTTCAAGAACCAGGTACCTGCACCGGGCACGTCCCATCCCGTGCATCTGCCACTGACAAAGGTTCTCGGTCTGGTGATCGATTCGTTCACCAGTGCAACAGAAAGACACATCGAGGTCTCTTTATTTGTCTTCTTCTTCTTTTGCTCATCTTCTTTTACACGTAGGTTGGTGACGGCCTTGAAATTTTCATTGCGCTATCAAAGACATTCCCTGCTCAATCCCTTCAAGAAATGCAGGGTGTACAGGAAGTGACGGGCACTCAGGACGGCGAGAGGCTGTTTGTGCTGAGGAGAGAGCTAAAGAAAGACTAGTGTTCGTGTAACCAACTTGATATTTAATCCGAGAGTCGTAGCGGGATTATTTGTCGGTGCTTCGTCGGTATTGAGTCTGTTCGCCTCAATTTTCCGACGCGTCGCCAACAAACCATCACGGGTTTCTAAAAGTTTCCGAGTTGCAACCGTCATGGCACGCTGAATGGCTTTAAAACGCGAGCGGTCCTTTGACCTGCTCGCGTCGAAATGATACCGCGGCTTGTATTTGCCATCCTGACCCTCGTCGGCTCAGGTTTGCGTTGTCTGCCCTCATCCTCGTTTTCTCAGAGCTTTTGCAGTCTGCTCTCAGGCGGGAGCCCCGTATGTCGATGGAGACAACGGAATCACATTTTACGGTCTTACTGATCCAGCTCACAATGTAACCTATGGCTATCTCTTCCCACCAATTGGCCAGGGCATGGACGATGAATTTATCGGTGAAATCGTTGCACCAATAGCAACTGAATGGGTAGGCGTCGCTCCAGGCGGTGCCATGATCTCCAACCTTCTGCTTGTCGTTTGGAACAATGCAGGATCAATTGTGCGATCCGCGAGACATGCCACGTACGTTTCGCTTTGCTTTCCGTTTCTGTGTTGATTTGCGCATCCTAGGGACTACGTTCAACCCACGCAAGTTCGGTCTTCTGGCACTTCACTCTAATTAACGCCTCCACAGGGAACTGGATGGCCCCATACTCACTGATATTGAAGGCACAAAAGTAAACTCTACCCATTGGAAATGGATTTACCGATGCCAGAACTGTACAAGTAAGTCCGCAATCGTCTTTAAGACGATTCTTACTGTTTACCAGCTTGGTACGATGGTAGTCTGAATACAAACACAATCGGGGTGCCAGCATGGGCTTTCTCTAGCATTCCTGTCGATGATCCCTCCGATCCAGAGAGCACCTTCCAAGAGCACACTGACTGCAAGTCTACGCGCTACTTACTATATATAAACTTACCTTGCTACAGTTGGTTTTTATGGTCTCAACTTCTCTGCTGCGCATGCAACGGCAGACGTCTATTCACTCGCTTTGACTGGCGTAGGAAGCGGTAGTGGGGGTGGGACTGGATCTGGCAGTACTGGAATCGGAACCTGTTCTGGAACTGTCCGCGTGAGTTTATCAGGTACTCGTCTTTAGCTATCTAAAAATGCTGCCTAGAACGACACCTACGACTACATTGTCGTCGGAGCTGGTCCCTCGGGAATCATTTTAGCAGACCGGCTGACGGAATCACTGACGTCTAAAAAAGTCCTTCTCCTTGAGCGTGGCGGCCCAAGTACGGGTGAGACTGGTGGTACTTACCAACCCACTTGGGCAGTTGGTACAAACGTATGCTTTCACTTGCTATTGAACGGTTAGGACTCATTTCTTCCAGCTAACCAAATTTGATATCCCTGGTCTTTTTGGCAAGCATATTCCTCATTTCACGTCAGCTCGATAACGTTTCCTCAGAAACCATGTTCACGGACCCTAATGACTTTTGGTGGTGCAAAGGTAGCGTAGCTTCCCTTTCAAATTGCCCTCTTTCTGATTGGGCAGATGTCACGGTGTTCGCCGGTTGTCTGGTAGGCGGAGGAACATCCGTCAACGGAGCGCTATATTGGCTTCCTGCTGATTCAGACTTTTCTACATCACAAGGATGGCCTCAAAGCTGGGTCAACGCTGCACCGTATACTCAAGCTCTCAAGGATCGTTTACCCAGTACCGATCACCCATCTACAGATAGTATCCGATACCTCGAACAGACCTTCACTGTCACTTCTCAACTTTTGAACACCCAAGGATATCGCAATGTCACCATCAATGATGACCCCAACTCCAAAGACCATGTCTATGGCTACAGCGCCTACGATGTACGTCGCCTGGTTGCCTTCTTTTTTTCAGTTTGATATTAATATGTTCCCAGTTCATCGCCGGTAAACGTGGAGGTCCCGTCGCTACTTATCTCCAATCAGCCAAGACTAGAAGTAATTTCGAGCTCAGAATGAATACCTTCGTTTGGAATGTCGTTCGGAATGGCGCTAATATCACAGGCGTTCAGACAAGCGATCCTTGCGCAGGTCCAGCTGGTGTGGTTTCCCTCAACTCTGGTGGTCGCGTCATTCTTTCTTCTGGATCTTATGGTTCGGCCAGAATTCTGTTCAGAAGTGGTATTGGTCCGACGGATATGATTACTCTGGTCCAAGGAGACCCTACAGCAGGTCCATTGCTTCCGCCGCAGTCGCAGTGGATTGACTTGCCCGTTGGTTATAATGTAAACTTTCCCCCCCTTTTGTAAATGTGCGATAATGATTCATACAGGTTTCTGATAATCCTTCGATTAATGTGAGCCCAAAAACCATATTTTCCCGACATCTTCTGATCTTTTGCTAGATAGTGTTCACGCACCCCTTGGTCGACGCATACGACAACTGGGCTACTGTTTGGGCGGATCCACGGCCTGCAGATGCTCAGCAGTATCTTGCTTCACAGTCGGGTGTCTTAGCACAAGCTTCTCCAAGGTTAGTTTGAAGTTCAGCCATCAACGACAGACGCTTAGTTATCACTAGGGTGAACTTTTGGAGGGCATACGCCGGCAGCGACTCCATAACACGTTGGGTAAGCCAGAGCTCCTTTTTGGATGCATGCAACTGATTAGTGTCTAGCTCCAAGGGACCGTTCGACCTGGTGCAGCATCCGGGACTATCAATACTACATATCCTTATAACGCATCCACCATTTTCACGATTACCACATATCTGTATGTTCCTGTGTGTCATTTGGTTCAACCTAATGGTCTTGTAGATCCTCTGGAATAACGTCTCGGGGACGCATCGGCATCAACGCTGCATTGACGGCTCAGCCAATCGTCAACCCGTGGTTTGTGGATCCTATCGACAAGACTGTTTTGATCCAAGGAATCAAAGACCTCGTGGCAGATGTCAAGAGTGGTGAGCAGCGAGTTGTCATCTAAAGATTTCGAGTCCATCCTTCCCCAGTGGCGAACTTAACGCTGATCACTCCTGACAATACTACCACCATCGATGACTACGGTGGTTTTCTTTTTTTTTCCTCAGTTCCAAACTCATTCTTGTTCTAGTAAATGCATACGATCCAGCAAGCCTCGACTCGAATCACTGGGTCGGTTCCAACAGTATCATGCAAGTCGTGGATCAGAATACCAAGGTATTCAACACGAACAACCTGTTTGTTGTTGACGCTTCGATTGTAAGTCTCCGTCACCCTTTTTCTGCATTTCCTGAACACAGGCACCCAGATTCCTGCACTCCCTATAGGTAATCCGCATGGAGCTCTGATGAGCATGAGTGAACAGGCCGCAGCGAAAATTATTGCTCTTCAGTGATAGAAGGCACAATAATATTTAAGATGAGAATGTATCAAATCATCCTGTGGTACTTGTGTATCAATCTATATCAATATGTCCGCTAGGTGTCTGGGTGTCATCAACACTCTATCGCAGCTTCAAGTCCGGGGAAGTACAAGTGCCTTCGACCAACCGATAGTTCTTTTGCAAAAAGATGGTATTGGCCCACTGAGCGGACTCGCAACACCGGTAGGCCATAAATTCGTTACTTTGTGAGCCTACTTCAGCACTCACTGACGTATTTAAAGATAAAGATAACATTAGGTGCAGGTACATTGACATCTTCACTAGCCTATAACTACAGTGTATGTCGTACAATACAGTGATGCTCATGTCCATGCATTACAGGTTCATGGTCGCTCATTTACTTGCGTGGTGAACTTGCAGGAGACGGGTATCGTGGTTCTACTCTACTGCGTAGTCGATCGAGTTCGCGTTCAAGGCTATATTGTATCAGAGAAAGGAGCCCCCAGAAGTGGTTATCACGTACCTGAGTACTTTCTGCTTGTAATCAGCAGCTTCTCGTTCTGCTCGACGTTTCGCGGACTGCAGATCGCTTTCTTCGCTTTGCTGTTACATCTTGAGCTCAGGTCAAAAAAAGTGGATGGGCATACCAAAAGATTCATTGATTCACGAAGTCCTGCGATTTGTGCATCATATGCCTTTCGCTCTTCCTCAAATTTCGCTCGCTGGCGTTCGGCCTCACCAGGTGGTAGTTTAAGAGACAACCGTGATGATCCTTGAAGTTGACTCGTGATCTCTTCTATACGACTGTCGTGACGTCGTGATATAGTAGCACGGGGAGAAGAGGCCAGTGACTTTGTTTCAAGGTCCACGATGCGTAAGTTCAGTTCTTTGACTTGCTTTTCAAGATTGGCCTGCGGCAAGATAGACGTTAATTTAGTGAGCAGAAGGCAAACACATTGCCTACATTCATTCGATCCAACTCAGAATTGTCAACGCGGACTTTGCCCAATTCTACCTGGCACTCGTTAGCAAACGTTTCGGCCCTTTTCATTCGATCGAATGCATTCGCAACACGGTCTTCTTGTTCCTCCAAAGATCTCTCGAGATCTTGTTTTTCCAGCTGCAATAACTGGAATTCGCGATCAGTCGACATCTTATTAGTGTCGACATTGTCAAGTTTGATCGAGTCAAGCTCCGATTGTAATGATCGACGAGCCTTCTGCAACAGAGCACGATCTGCCTCGACGTCATCTAGAACTGCACGAAGTTCCCGGACCTGTGAGTGAAGCGCGACAATCTGCGTTTGCTGTTCTGCTTGAGCAGCGGACGATGCCTCGAAAGCTTTCGTGATGTCAGCAATCTTCGTTTCAAGCCTTTCCTTCTCCTTCTTGGCACCGCTGCTGTTGTATTTGTACACCTCGTCGTCATAGGTGAGTTGGAGTTCATCATAGTCTGAACGTATTTTTCGGTTTTCCTCACGCAGGCGGCTGATGGTGTCTCGCTGTGCCTGCAGTTCTAAAGAACATCTTTCAATGGCACTCAGTCAAGATAGCAAAGAAATTCAACCTTCACTTAATTGTGCGAATTCAGCTGTTGAGCGAAGTCAGTTAGTGAATAAGGAATCGGATGTTGACCTTGATACTTCTTGCGAGTTTGGTCGCCGGCAAAGTCGCGATTCTCCAGGTCCTTTTGATGTTGGTTCTTGAGATCCTCAAGCTCTTCTGCGAGACGCTGATTCAGCAGGACAAGATCAGAAGATTCGCGACCGTCATCCGCTAGTTTAGCTTGCAGAGCTTGCATATTTTGCTCAGCAGATCGCCGTTTCTCGTCAAGTACGTTCCGTTCCGCCGTTACGTCGGCATACTTCCTTTCAAGGTCTGCGAGGGATTTTCGCACTGTTATGACAAGGTCAGTGTTCTAATGACTTGTAAGCAGAAAGAAGTTGTACTGAGTGCTTCAGCACGCGCAGCCTTCGCTCGGTCAATTTCGGCGTTTTCCATGTTCTTTTGATAGGTCTTCTCCTTGGCCTGGTAAGACTCGATTGCAGCGCGAAGTTCTAAAGACAGTTAGTGAGCCGGCATGAATGGTTGAATCCTACCAGAAGTGGCGGCATCGGAAGCCGACAATGATAGTTCATCATCCTGAAGACGACGCTGAAGTTGACGTTTCGCCCCTTGACAAAGACTCAGCACTATTTCAGAGGGAAACCCGACAAACCCGATAGTTCTGTCCTTGCAGTAGTAAGCTGCTCTTGAAGGTCTGCAACTTCAGCCTGTAATTGAGTTCGAGTTTGAGTCAATTCTCGGAGTTGGGTACGCTGGGTCTGTAGTTCGACTAAAGTCGTCTGCTGTTGGACGTGCTGCGAGTTTTTTTGGTCAGTAAGCGAATGCCGGGACAAACAGGCTTGCCAAAGCTTGCCGGGACTCTTCTAATTGTGCATTATTCTTGCGCTCTTCGTCAATCGCATTCTGGAATTTGGACCACATAGCTTGGACACCGTCGACCTGAGCAGTTTCCGCAGTACGACGAGCATTAGCTTCTTCGGCGAGCAACTCCTTCAGTCTTGCATTTTCTTTGGCTAGTCGCGTACGATGTTGTTGTAAGGATTGCTTCGAGCCGTCACTTTTCTCCAGATCTGCAGTCATCTCCTGAAGGGAGCTCTCAAGATGCTGGCGAACTCTGTCAGATGCAGCAATCTTAATCTCCAAGACTTGGACTTGCTGACGGAGAGCAGTAACTTGTTGTTCAGACGTCCTACCAGATTCTGATACTGGATCTTTGGATGACAGTACACTGGAATCTCGTTTAGATGGTGAGAGGTTCGCCATTGCACGGACATGATTGTTGGATACAGAACGAGACTGGCTCGACGAAAGTTGTGATTCTTGTCCAAACTCCTCGTCAATTGATTCGAGTTCTCGAAGGAGACGAGTTTGGAATGTCGAATCAACAGGGCCACTGTTCAGAACGAGCTGTCGGATTTCGGCATGCTGACGTTGTATACGTTCTCGTAGCTTCGCCATAGTGATAGAAGATATCTCTCCATCAAGCTGGGCTTCAAGTTCGGCTATACGGGATTCGTATTGCCGTTGCAATTTGGCCATGGAGTTGGGAGCAATAGTCTCGTTAGCAATGCGATCAAGTTCAGTCTCCAAATTGGATCTAGAACGTTGGACGGATGACAATTGCTGTTCAAGTTCGTCAATGCGCAGCAACGCATTCTTTAAATCGCTCTGCAAGCGTTGAGACTGACGTTCTGCCAGTTCCTTCGCTTGACGTTCCTTCTCGGCGTCTGCGCGGGCTTGAGTGGCTTTGGTCTCCTGTGCTCGAGCACTCTTTTCTCTGCTTCGGAGTTCGAGCTGTTCTCGTTCGGACATTCTAGCAAGATCCTGGGCTTCTCCCGTTAAGCGTGCCTTGGCCTGTTCGAGAGAGCGAATATATGCCGCATTTCTCTGGAGTTCAGCCTGCGCATCGGCTAGCTGTCGATCAGTAACCCTTTTCGCTTCCTCGAGAACGTGAACGTGCTCCACGATGGTCTTGTCCTGTTTTGCCTCCAGCTGTTTTACCTCCCACTGCCGGTCTGACAGATCCTTCAATAGCTGCTTGATCTCACCATCTGTCTTTGAGATGTGAGCCTGGAGCTTCGCCAACTCCACCTTCTGTGCAGCCTTGTCCTTCTGCAGCTGGGCACGTGCAGCAGACTCGTCGTCAAGACGTTTGCGATAAGTTTCGATCTGACGCTTATGTCCTTCTTCGGACGCTTTGACCTCGCGTTCCGTCTGCAGCATGAGGTCCTCGATATTGTGGTACTTATTTTGTGCTGCTGTCAGTTGTCGCTCTAATGCCTGACAAAAAGTTGTAGCATGATATCGATACTAGCAACAACTCACTCACCTCTTTCGCCTTTTGGGCATCGATGAGTTGGGTATCAGTATCACTCTGACGCGTCCGCACAGAATGCAGTTCGGACTCTATTGATCGCTTCCGTTTCTCCAAGTCGGCCAACGATGCTAACGCTTCGTTGAGACGAGTCTGAGAAGAGCGTTCACGTTCCAACACGGAATTGTGAGCATCCTGCAGTAACGAGAGCTCACGCGTGCGCTGTTCCGCTTCCGCCTTCAGTTTTCCTTGGTTTTCCAAGGCTAAGCGACGAGACTCTGCGAGTTCTTTCTGTAAAGTCTCTGATTGAGCACGTAGTGCTATCAGCTCTGCCTCTTTGCTCTTTTCAACCTCGTTCCTTCGTGTTTCTTCATTCGTCTTCCGGGCCATTAGATCACGCAATTCATCCAACTCTTTCTGAAGCTCCGCCCTAGCCTTTGTTGCAGCAGCTCCGTCCTGTTTCTCCGCTTCGAGTTCTGCGGCAAGTGTCTCAATATCACTCTGGAGAGCAATAATCTCCTTCGAGTAGGCGTCATGCTCCTGTTGCAGGAGCTCAAACTGCTCAGTCAGATCTTTGATTTGATCCTCCTTCTTCTGAATCATCCCGGAATACTGATTGGCGGTGCGTGTCATCTCGGCAAATTGTTCTTTGGCCTGTCGTGCTTCTTGCTCAAGCATGTCCGTTTTGGTCTTGATGAGTTCCCTGAAAATGCTAAGGC
Organism: Megacollybia marginata; assembly: GCA_003313965.1. Lineage (NCBI taxonomy): Eukaryota > Fungi > Basidiomycota > Agaricomycetes > Agaricales > Porotheleaceae > Megacollybia > Megacollybia marginata. Next base: position 11,233 of record QLOY01000572.1, on the reverse strand, counting down.
ATGAAACTAGATTGAAGATGACTTACTTATTCCTTTGTTCAATCTCTAATTTGCCTTCCAAATCTTTGATAAGGACGTCGGAACGGTCTTTGGCCCGTTCAATATCTTCCTCACGCTGCATCGCCAAACTTTTGAGATCCTCCCCGACCTTCTGAAGCTGATCTATGTCACTGTGAAGAGCCTCAATCTCCTGATTGGCTGCATTGAGTCGGTTCGTCAGATCTGCTTCTTTTGCCGTCCACTCTTTCTGTTCAGACTCTAGGCGCACGAGGTGGTCAGCAGCCTGGTCAAACAGCTGGCGAAGATCTTTATGCTTCTCGTCACCGTCTTTCTGCAGTTTCATGACACGAGCAAGCTGCGATTCGAGAGCGTCTATGTCCCCTTGATACTCGGAGATCTCATCCTCGAGCTCTGCTTCATGTTTCTTGCTCCGCTCAAGGAGGGTATCTTTATCGAGAGCAAGGGCACGCTCAGCCTCAAGCTCATCTTCGACCTTTCTTTTCTCTGCCTCCAACGACATTTTGAGAGCCTCAAGAGCTTCGCGTTCTTGCTTGTCCCTCTCCGCACGCTCTTTGATCAAAGTGAGCTCTGCCTCCTTCCGCCTGAGCTCCTCGTCGTTACGAGTAGCTGCCAGCAGCGGGCGGACCTTGGTATAGAGCTGCCACCACGGCCAATCGCGCAAGTCACCATATACGCGAGCGTTACGCTGAATGGTCCGTATAGCAACTGCACGATGGAGAATCTTCTTCATCTGTCGCCTGGCGGTCCACATCCTTGCAGCCGCTTGCAGTCTAGAAAAGATATCGAATAAAAGCTGGTCACGCCTCTCCTCCAATTCGGCTAAAACCCCAGCCTTAAAGAAGATCTTGGACGTGCCGATTTTGAAAATAGCCTCGTCCAATTCGAGGGCTTTGACAATTCGACGACACGCTTCGCGGCCATCCATGTAGCCACGCGGAATGATGCCTGGTGTTAGAACCTCATAACGTTGTCGAAATTCAACAAAAGGCAGCCTGTTGGGATAACCAAGGCGTGCGATTCGGATACCTTCGAGCACACCATTGCAACGTAATTGGTCCAAAACGAGGGGGACATCCATCCGACCAGGCTTCTTGTTGCCATTAGGAACAATACAACGAACAAAGTGAGGTTGCGTGGCTTGGAGTTGCGCCATAAGACTCGCGAGCTGCTCTTTGTGTCGTTGGGCGACTGTTCGGAAAGCACCCTTCTTGATACCTCTCTTCTTTCCGATGGTGAACATGTTACCCTGCCCACCAGGCCCCGAAGGAGCCTCGCTGTATTCAGCAAAGAGGGTGGCGACGTAGCGTTCAGTAGAGGACGCCAAGATACGAGTGAGATTGTCGTTGAGGGGATCTTTGTTCTTCTCCAGCCAGTCGTCAGTGCGATACTGGACATCAGCAGCATAGTGACGGATCATGAAGCCTTGCCCGAATCGGGAGGGAACGTATTTGTCCTCTGGACCTCCTGTTGTGGGCCAAAGAGAATGCAATTTGTTGGTGAAAGTGAGGTCGGTAGCTTTAGGCATGATACACTCCTCATCTAAACAGCTGAGAATGCCAATTGCTCCGTTGTGGCCACCAGTAGATTCGATGAGATCAATCGTTGGCTGCAAATCCAATCCGAAGTTAACATAATCCCATTTGATACCCTCCCTCGCATACTCTTCCTGCTCCAACACAAACATATGGTGGTTGAAAAATTGCTGGAGCTTCTCGTTGGTGTAATTGATTAAGAGTTGTTCGTAAGTATTGATCTCGAAGATCTCGAAACCAGCAATATCTAGAACACCTATGAAAGTGGATTTAGAGGAAGGGCGATCTAGAGCCTCGTTGATACGATCGACAAGCGATCCAAATGATTTCTCATACAAGGTCTTGCATAGAGCAGCTAATTCATCTAGTGCTTGCTGCCTTGTTCGTGCCTGCGTGACCCATTCGCGACCTGCGAGAACACGGGGACGGAGTACTGCACGAGTGAATTCAGCAACAGGGATACCAAGCAAGTGGCAGACGCGTTCGGCTTGCGATGGATCTGGCATGACGGCGTCATCTGCTCGTGTGGAGGTGATTTCAATGTTGCCAATGTGGAGTATGGCAGCAACGATTCGAAATAAATCAAATTGTTCGACTGGACTAAAACCGACAACATCAAGAGCGGCCTGTTAAAGTTAGAGGGTGGTTCAGCATGAGATGTGTCGCACCTTCAAAGCATTCCATTCCTCTATGTCATCTACACCATCTACTTCGCGTCTGCTCTTGTTAAGAAACTCGTAGTCTTCGACTTCTCCGCCAAGAAGAAGTTTATCTGACCGAATGTGAGCGTTGAAACCGTAGGGGAATTGACCTACCTTTCAAAGGACCACCACCGGCCATTAATTGATAGAAGACGTGGAAATTTCTTTCGGCCTCAGTCCTAACAACCACTCGACTCTTTTCAAGGAGATACCAGTCGATGTTGGCCCCAGCAATACTGCCGTCAGGAGCAAATGAGATGCGCACAAACTTGCCAAAACGACTAGAATTGTTGTTTCTCTGTGTCTGTGCATTACCAAAAGCCTCAAGGATAGGATTGGCTTGAAGAATCTGTCGCTCGAGCAGGCCGAGACGACCCTTGGAGTTTAGAAAGCCGCTGCCTGAGGCGGGAGTGGCGGAATGGCCTTTCCTCATGGATGCACTTCTCGGCAGTCCAATAGATGGTATTGATGATGAGGAACCCAAGGTCGGGGATCTCGAATGCGAGGGTACATGAGCATCTGTTGCAATTGCTGCTAGATACTGGATGACTTTCTTGGTGCTTTCTGTCTTTCCAGCACCTGATTCTCCACTGGAAACTGTGAATAGCAAGATTAATTTGTGATGAGACATACGTGATTAGAATGCTCTGGTTCTCTCTTTCATCGCCCATGTTGACCCATGCGCGTTCTGCAACTGCGAATATATGGGGAGGATTTTCGTCTCTGCGCTTGCTACGATATTGCTGTATGATTGCATCTGAATAAAGTGGGAGTGCCTGGTAGGGGTTTATAGCAACCAAGAAAAGGCCGGAGTATGTCTACGAAATTCACAGTGAAGGCCGCGTGAGAGAGGGTCTACTTGCATAAATGGCACCTGAGCCATATCTGAGTCGGAGATTGTGAACGACACTGGCCTCGTTGAGGAAGGTCAGATCTGCAATGTCTTCAACTCTGTCAAACTTTGGCGGATTCATCTTGTTCAATGTATAAAGTGGAACTCTGCGAATCTGAAACGATCATAAATCTGAATGTTTCTTTCAAAGTTGAATACCTCGCCGCCCGACGCTAGAACAACTTGGCCCATCTCGTCGTCTTCACTGTGCACCCATCCAGCAAGATATCCTTCCTTTTCATCAGGAATCCACACCCATTTCTTCTCGTTGAATTCAGCTTGTTGTGCCGCAGCCCGTGCTGCCTCGGCACTCTGCGACAGTCGAGATGTAGGCATAGAGCCAATCGCGTACACGTGACCCAACTCGCTTGCACTCGTGATGATTACTCGTCATCGTGCTCTTCAAAACGGCTTTGGCATCGTTCTGGCTCATACCCTCTGGTCCATGGGTTTTCATTCAGGAGAGTTGCTCGTCAACTACCGATGAGGCTATTGCATCAGAGACATGTTGGTCTCATCCAGACATAGCATGTGCTAGCAGGGCAAGTTCCTTGAGCAACCGAGCTTGGTATCATGGCCATCTTTTGTGTCAATATTCACGTCGCCGTCCCCGATGCCTGGAATCTCGTATCAAAGCGTCAGTTCTTTGCAAACCTTGGATTTCAAATTGCATGCCGGAAACTACAGAGCTTCCTTCTCGGTAGAGAATTTCTTTGCCCGATATTAAATGGCCAGAACCGAGCAAGTCACGTTTAAAATGGTCGACCTACCTACCACCTCTATGCCCTAAAGCTTATCTCCTTTGTCCTGACTGTCCATGCATTCCGCTCTCCTTCGTTGGATCTCTAGTGTTCCAAAAGTTTCTCCCCGGGATACAAAGTGATACATTACTTAAACCCGTCGAAAAAGCTTCTCAAGCCCACCGGTTTTGGTTGGTATGTATGTGCTGGAACTAGCCTTGTTCCGACGCAGCGAATTTTACTTACTACATATATACGAGCCAACCCGATCGGTAAGCTTTGTTGGAACTTGTCCAAGTACGGTCTGGCTGTTCTTACTGCGATTTCGCATCAGATTTTCCAGTGTCGTGTCCACCTACTAGTGTGTTTTCGTAAATGAAAAATTTCTGAAAAGCGCTAGAATTCCACTGGACCCTTACATATCTTCTTTGTGCGTCACAATCACAATTGCCGCTGATGTTGCATGGAAGGAAAGCCCGGAGCCAAGGAAAGCGTAGTGCACGAGGACTCTGAGAACAGCTCCAAGGCCATCATCTGATAGGCCTTCGTCCTTGACAGTCGTGGCGTCTTCCATTTTGCAGGTCCAGCCGTCTTCTGTGAAAGATATCCTACACCTTAGATGGAATTGGAATGCATCCGGCAGGTCTTGCTTCTATCATTCAGTCTCCATGGCCGTCATAGTGGAAATCGGCAAGAACTTGGATTCTTTGAGCTAACTCGCATTCAGCGATGCGAACACGGCATCAAGAACATCGTACGATGTCAGAAAGACGAGTGAAAAGTAAGCAAAAAACACTCCTTTGCTCCCTTTGGGAGGCGAGCTCTGAAGCGAGCTTACACGATTTGATTACGATACCCAGCGTTTCCATTCTGAAGGCAAATACTCAATTCTTATAGATACTAGTTCCGATTGCGTATTTAAAACCTGGTAGCACCTTGCACCAGATCAACATCATGTTGGCAATTGTCGCAGTGGTTCTCTTCTCTAGTACTTGCATAGCCCAGGCAGCGTCGCCGCCTGCGCTCGATCCGAGCTGTCCCAACGGCTTCTTGCCTGGGTTCCAAATGGACACTTTCCAATACGATGTTCCATTTGCAGGATTCGAAGCAATCACAAAGTCTTTTTTCAACATCAGTTGGTATGTAAGTAAAGCATATGATTCTTGCGTTTCGGTATGCTGATGGTCAATAGGGTGGTTCTAATGTCACCAATACAACTGGTCTAGACAATGTAGTGGGAGCAACCCGCTCTGGTCCGTTCGCCACTTCAGGATTCAAAGAACGACTTGTCGAGCATGAATCCTCGTCGACAGCTTTGACCATGAAATACGTGAGTATTTTTGGTCAAATCATACTGCGCGGTGTATTGCCACAAAAACCTAATGACACGTTGGTCATCAATTCATACACAGAAGGGTTCAGAATTATCAGCATCTGTGGTGGTGCGGCAACCTGGTTTGACATCTTCTCAACGTTCTGCGCAGACAAACCGGTTGAGGTCGCTGCCCTGTATGGTACGATTCGGTCAGAATCTGTTCAGGCGATGGGGGTGGGATTGGGAGCTAATCAGTTCGTCGGGAACTGCCCGTCAGAGTAAGGTCGATTATGCAATGAACAAGAGTTATTATGTTACTTCACTGCGACGGCGGTATTTAGTGTATCGAAAAGCCCGGACGGACGTCCGGTTGCGACAAGCAGGCAGTCAGATGGTCTGACACGGTGACGGACAGCATTGATGGCCACCAGACGTCGGTCGCTACTTGGTGTCGATGTACTCCTCTAGTTCCGGGAAGCTCTGTATCAAAGCCTGATTGAGATACTTGCGATATGACTGCAACGTCGTTAGACAAGAAAACGTTGATGAGAGTACTGGCCTCTATAGCAGCAATTTTACCGTTCATGAATTGGTTTTCGGTCGCAGCTCTCTCGAGCCGCTCTTTGGTAAGTTGCATTGGATTTCTTGCATTGTCAATGTCGGCGAGAACCTGCAGAGGGATCATTGTGCGAGTCTGAGTAGCCATTTCATCGACTGTTGCGAGATGATTGACGACCTCATTTCTATTGTGGTGTCCATTAAATGATGAAGGCGGGGAGCTTGACCTGAGCATACACGCGTAGGCCGACTTGTTTACCGCCGGACTTGTCTTTGTCTTTTGTAGAATCGTTAATTACGGTTGTGCCAAGATTGTATAAAGCATTTGCAAGGCCGAGAAGTTCCAGTTCTAAATCGCCTTGAAGACCAGGAGGTGCGGGCGACTGAGATGCCCGTGGCGAGTCTGCAATTGGTACTACCGACGACGTGTCGGGCGCAGTGATAGTCATTGGCAACCTTCAGTCATCACGTGTCATCCACCACTTAGCATTCACCATGAAGGTTTACTCGCTTTCAATTGTGCAGGTTCCATCATCTGGGGCATCGTCGCTTCTAACGTCAGCGAGTGATCTGTCCTCATTTTCGTTTTATCAGAAGGGATCCGTCGGCGAATTCATGCAGTTTTTTTCCAAGATGGTTGCTGAGCGCACTGCCGAGGGTCAACGGCAGAGCATTCAAGAGAACAACTACATTGCCCATGTGTATAATCGTGGTGGTCCAGAACAGCTTGCGGGTAAGGAATTTGTTGCATCAATGCGGTGTAGTGAGCCTCGTAGCTGTCGTCATCACAGACCAGGAGTATCCTGTACGGCCAGCCTTTTCCCTTCTGGCCAAGATCCTCGATGAATTCACTTCGAATGTGCCACAAGAATCCTACGACAACCCGTCTTCCATTTCATTCCCGGAAATTGATTCGTATGTGCGGAAATATCAAGACCCAAAGCAGGCAGACGCGATCATGCGGGTCCAAGCTGAACTTGATGAAACCAAGATCATACTGGTACGCCTTCGAGTTGATCAAAGCTATAAATGATAGGATGGGTGACAGCACCAAACCATGGAGTCTGTCCTGCAACGGGGCGAGAGACTCGAGAATCTTGTAGAGCGTTCGGATAGGTTGTCAGCTCAGAGCAAGATGTTTTACAAGACGGCGAAGAAGGTGAGGCTGTTCGTCTTTCCGCGATGATCGATGACCCTGTTCTGGACAGCAAAACTCGTGTTGCGTTGTCATGTAGGAGGAGCTTGGTCAGCCATGATATCAGTTCCGCACACGATTTAATTCTGATTTCCGAGGCGTAATTTTCCAGGAACAAGATAGATCAAAGTATTAGTTTAGTTACAAGGAACGTACAGCCTCACACCGACCTATTATTTCCGTGATTCAGCGCTTGCATCATCTACAAATACTCTGCCCGCTCATGTTACTGTACTTACAATGGCTCTGCCCTTATTGAGATGGAATCAGTTCCAAGACAAGTACAGCAAGTTGCTCGAAGCTGCTGCCGATCTGCTTCCTGTCTACACCAACTGGCAACAACAATTGGTACTTGAACCTGTTTGTTTATCTGAGATGACTGCTCATTCGTGTAGGTTTCGTTCCGCAACCTTCTCCTGCATCCTGACTGCATCAATGACCGCGATCTTCTGGCAAGTTATATCTCTGTAAACTCGATACATGTCAATAACCAGTACCTAGCTGGAGAACATCATTGTTCTCATGGCATGCCTCGGAAACGACAACAGAGAGCCCAAAATGCAGCAGTTTTCAAACGAGTTGCAGCACCTTACTATCTTGCTCTGTAAGCTCCCGATCAGTACTGCAAAGTTAACCGTTTCATCTCTGGGGCAGTGTACAAGGATCTCCCGCATCCGCCAGCAACTTACTTGCGGCTACCCCCGATATCCGTGCCTCCATCTCCTCTGAATAACGTTACATACGCGTTCAGGACTGCTGATGGATCCTACTACAATCCGCTCCTGCCGGCCCTCGGGAAAGCAGGCTCTCCTTACGCTCGTTCCGTTCCAGCTTTGAATCCCGCCCCCTCTGCCAGTCTACCGGACTCAGGTCTTCTCTTTGACACTCTTTTGGCCCGTGACAAGTTTGAAGGTCATCCCGGAGGACTCAGTTCAACTTTCTTCGCTCTCGCTGATCTCGTCATCCACACCCTTTTCAATACTAGTTCGGATGGATACAACAACAACACTAGCAGCTACGTGGACCTCAGCATCTTGTACGGTAACTCTGATGCACAATTCGACTCTGTCCGCGGCGAAAAGGATGGCACTGGAACCATTTTGCCAGACACCTTTGCCGACCCTCGACTTCTCATGATGCCTCCCGCAGCCTGTGCCCTTTTGGTTCTCCTCTCTCGTAATCACAACGTACAGTCCCGTCCACGTCTTTCTTTACCACATACTTACTCACAACACCAACAGTTCATCGCACAACGGATCCTAGAAATCAACGAATTTAAAAACTATAATTCCCAATTTAAAACCGACGAAGAACGTCTTGCACAAGACGATGAAATCTTCCATCGAGCAAGACTTGTCAACTGCGGTTTTATGATGCAGGTGATTCTGCGGGGTTAGTTTTCACCATATGGTATGGTTGATCGTCTCTGATCGCTAACAGACTATGTCGGTGCTATCCTTGGTCTCGCCCGTGATGGATATACATGGCGCCTAGATCCATTGGCGGTACGGCGTTAACTCATCGGCACATCTGATTGATTGATTTTCTTTCAAAGGAAGCACGTGAATTATCTCACGAGCTCTCACCTCGCGGTGAGGGTAATGTCGTTTCAGTAGAATTTAACCTGCTTTACCGTTGGCACTCTTGCCTCTCTCAGCGCGACACTGACTGGACAGAAAATGAGTTGTCTCAAATCTTGGGCGAGGATCCGGCCAAAACGACGCCCCAAGAATTTGTACGGAAGGCTGTCCCTTACTTTACACCCAGCAAGTCGCCACAGGGTAAGTCTCCTTCCGTCACGCACGCGCTCTCTCTGACTAAATGTTTAGAATACGTATTTGGGGGGCAAGTTTTTTTTTTATCTCGTAGCTTTGTCTTACGATTGCAGGTTGAAGAGAAACAAAGACGGGCGTTTCTCCGACGCCGATTTAGCCAAACTCATTCTAGATTCGATCGGGGCCCGCGCAGCAAGTTTCAAAGCTAGGGGAATTCCCAAGGCACTACGTGTTATCGAAATCATGTCGATCGAGCGAGCTCGGAAATGGGGAGTATGCACGGTACGTTTATCGCTTTAGGGGTTAGGCACTGGTTTAACTTAGCTCCTAGCTGAACGAGTTTAGAAAGTTCCTCGGATTGAAACGTGAGTATTTGGCTTGCCAGGGAATATTGGCTCATGTATTCAGCATACGAGACCTTTGAGGAGTGGAACGGGAATGCAGAGATTGCTGTACGTCCAGTTTTTTTTTTTTTTGAAGGGATCCTCATTACTTTCTTAGGACACGGCAAAAAAACTTTACAAACACATCGACAATCTCGAACTCTACGTCGGATTACAAGCGGAAGAAGCCAAGAAACCTGGAGGGGGCGCAGGACTTTGTCCCGGGTACACGATCTCTCGTGCCATTCTCGCAGATGCCGTATCTCTAACGCGTGGCGATCGGTTCTTGACAGTCGATTTTACTCGTTAGTGCTACACTTTTTCTCTTCCGATATTCTAACTCCCGCTAGCATACAATCTCACATCGTGGGGATATCTGTATTGCCAATGCGACCCCAACGATGGCTCATATGGCGGCATGGTCACAAAAATGCTGCTTCAGCTGTTACCAGACTATTTTCCGATACGATCTGCGTATACGCATTTCCCATTGTTGGATCCGCATTGGTTCGAGTCTGAAATGAAGAAGAAGCACCCTGAAAAAGCGGCGATATATGACTGGAAACGACCTTCTATTGTGTCCAGGGCACCGATTGTCCTGAACACGTTTGAAACGGTAAAAGAAGTCTTGACAGATCCTCACATGTATTCATCCGGATACGACGGCCGATTGTCAGCTATCGTCCAAGGGAATATGCCGCACTACATAGCGGATGTTAGCAAGATCATCATGCATCAGGTGGATACATGGGCGGCATATTTTGTTCGCTCGACACGGGAACTTATTCATGCAAGGTGGTGCGAGTGTCCTGGGACTAATCAGCGTACGCTTGATGTGGTACATGACGTGATCAACCTGCTGCCTGTGCGGTGGATCGTGCACGAATTGGTCAGTTACAGGCAGATTTCAGTGATTGTCATCAGCTGATTTTTTTTTCAGGCTGGGCTTCCTGATGATGAATACAAATGGCGTGCACTATTCGCCGATGTCGGCCAGTACCTCTTTATCAACGTGGACAGTGCTGACGAATGGGCACTTCGGGAAAGGTCTGTCCAGACGTTTGATGAATTCACAGAGGTGGTCACTAAACATTTGGGACGGATCGGGTCGGTGCTTGGAGCATCAAGCAAGCTGTTGGAGGTTAATCCAAATGCCCGCGGATTCCTTAAAAAGCTGCGTGAAGAAGTGAAGCACGGTGGGCACCGTGGGCTTGCGGCCTCGTTGTTTACCGAGATCGTTCCGAGTGCAGCTTATTTCTCCCAAGCGATCGCGCTGGCCTTGAACTACTACCTGTCGGCGGAAAGACGGAATGCGCGGGAAGATATCATCAACCTTGCGAAAGAGGACACGACGGAGGCATATAAAAAAATCCAGATGTTGATTCGCGAAGCATTGTGTAAGAATCCGATGGGAGTGTATGTTATCTAACATTGTTTTTAGATGCAGATCCTCCGGTATCTGCGTTATATCGGACCGTGGTGCAAGACGGGACTTTGAAAGATTCCAGGAGGGTTCGCTCTGGTGACGTTGTATTCGCGAGCATCACAGAGGCGAATCGGGAAGGCGGCATCCTGCCAGTTGGGGAGCATGGGTAAATAAAGCTTGCTTTGTCCGTTGATCTGACTGACATTTCCAGACTTGTGGATGCTGCCTTTTTTGACACAGTAAGTGCACGGATATGAAATGCGGGGTTTGACAAGTGCTGTAGGTAGCTCCACGAGTGCTGGGTGTCTTGGTGACTGAGATGAAAGATGTAGAAATTGTCAAGGGTTTCAATCAGTAGGTGAATCTGTGCATCGGAAGTATTCTGCTAAGCTGTCTAGGTTCACTGAGCAAGTGCTGGGGGTGACACAACGATCATTCATCGACAAGAAGGGACATGTCAAGCCGTGGGCGGACAGTCTTACGGTCAAGGTAAATTTGTTTTCGCGAGAGAAGAAGGATTGATAGAAGCCATTTAGTTTACTTGCTAGGGCGGAGCCGACGAAGGGGTTATTTATTTGATGTCGGCGTAATCGAGTATTTATTCCATGTATGGGTATTGGATTGAACAAGTCGGATCTTAGCACGCGTAAAAGTCGTGGAGAGATTCCATTCGGAAAGAAGCGTGCGAGTGGTGA
>QLOY01000567.1:0-11490 GCA_003313965.1 Megacollybia marginata | reverse complement strand
ACTTTTCAAAAATTGCATCATCTGGTTCTGACTGGCTGATGCAGTAAGCCTCCCTATAAGCTTGGCTGACACCCAATAGAAAAGCCTGAGCTGCTTGAACAGACAGTTTTCCCCCTTTTGGCACATAAGCCTTTTTCCTAAGACTTGCAACGAGTTTAAGGTAATGACCTTGGGGCGGGTCTGCGGCGGGGGGGTTCACAAAGAACAAAGCTGGTAACCGTTGCTCCACCTTGGCCCAATTGGCCCATGGCATTCAGAGCGAACAGGGGTACCCAGACTGGACACGACCTTTGTACTGTCCCTACTAAGCTAACCAGTTCACTGAGTATGGATGGGTTACTCACCTCAGCTTTCCATTTTAGAACAAATGCCTGCCATGACGCCTTCAGACACAAACCTTTCAAAATGTCCTATCATTCAGAAACAGAAGGGTCAGCTGGCTTTGTAGGTTCTCCACCCTTGGATTGCTTCTGAGGCCCTTTCGTCCCTTAGCAGCCGAGTTAGACTTTTTCCCGCTTTTTGCCAGCGGTGCAGTTTTTGCTGGTACTGCGGTTTTTACAGGTACCTTTGTGGTGGCAGCTGAGCCTATGGCTGCCTTCGAATGAGCGGCGGCAGCTTTTGAGTGTGTGGTGTGGGTGGTTGTATCCTCATCTTCATCATCGTCATCGTCATCGTCTGGCTCTGCTCGAGACTTCTTCTCTTTCCCACTGCCAGAGGAACCTTTGTCGTTTTTCCTGAGAAGCAGGGAATCCTCCTCATTGTTTACTGGGGCAACTTTTCCTCCCAGGTTCACCTCTTGCTTTCGCTTGTCTTCTGCCTCCACAGCAAAAGCAGTTTCCGAGAATTGGAATGCCACCCAATGCTCCCTCTGCCTAGCTAGCCAGAAGTCATAAACTTTCAGGACATTTTCCTTCAACATTTTGTCTGGGTCACTAAGAAGAAATCCTTCAGGAAGGAAGGTCGGATGTATAAAAGCAGGTCTTTTCTCAGGATCTGCGAGCTTGCTCCACAGAGCCTTGTTATTTACTGTGCAATCCTCTGAGGCAAAGAGTTAGTATTAATATTAATAGTGACGTACCGTACCATTGACCAACAAAACTTTGTAAGAGTCTTTTGCATAAGGACAGCAAGCCCTCTGTCCCATCAGGAGGATGCTCAGGGAGAAGGGGTATCCTATCACCATTCAAGGCCCTGGTATATGAGAGCACAGCCCATGATTGCTTCTCAGCTTTCTTTCCTGTCGGGAGCTTAGGTGGCTCGGTGGAGTCGGAATCTTCATCGTCCTCACTTTCGATTTGAAAGCTCCTTGCGTACTCCTCCCAACTAGCCATTAAATTGATTTTCTTTGTTTTAACAGCAGGATATACTGTGGAGAATGAGTGTGGAGAGTACTGTTTGCAAGTATGAACCAAAAATGAAGCCGGTTGTATGGGACTCACTAAGCTGGGCGTACTTCACCATCGTCATTTGTATAGAAATACAGGGCCACCATGTGGATTCCGTATTCTTGGTGAAGGTTCTGAATCATCTTCTCAACAGCTTTCCCATTGTCTCAAGTGGCCAATCTGATGAGCATTTGGAGAAAACATAATAACCGGATTAATACTTACTTCCACTGAACCAATTTCTCCCCAACTTAATTTCAGTCAACTCTTTCCTGAGTTCTGCCTTCTGGGCATCACTGAGTTGCTCCATCATATGCTTTTGAGCAGCGGTATGGAGGTGAAGGTTACTTTGCCCTTCATCCTTGGCCTTCTGGAGACCTTCATTATACAATTCAGGGTATCTTGCACGGCTGAGCGATGAGATAGTAAGTTTCTTGAAACACAATTTCATCTGCTTCAAGTTTGGGGAATCTTCTGTCATTTCTTTGCCGTCTTCATCCTGCACATTTGGGTATTTTTTGGCATGAGTATTAAACCAGCACGGGATGTGCTAATAAAATGTATTGACTGCAGCTGAAGACTTTTTGAACTTACCTGAGCTAAGTTTCCCCAGTCGAGCTGGGGGTCAGTGGCCCTTATGGCAGCCTCAGTATTGGAGTATAGTTCTTGTTGTTTTGCACTGAACTGCACCAAGTATAACAGCGATTTTTCAATTAGTATTGTTTTTGCTGCTGTTGTCACCCAACCCATGATGAAGCGAGAGGAATACTAATAATGGACACACATGACATGCATTCGTCAGCCAACCATAAATAATGTGCGCCCAATAATAATAATAGTATTATTAGTTATCCATTGCATGAGGTCCTGCTGGTATATTCTGTGGACAGCAAGCTATTAGCTTACAGATGGCGCTATGCCAGACCCTGTGGCAGTTGATGGTTTGCTTATTCCCTTGTAGGTCTCACCTTTAGGACATAGATCCAGAAAACCTGAAGTTTTGAGGCAGATTTTCAAGATGTAGATTTAACCGACTGTGCCCCCAGGCATCACGTCCTAGAAGACCTATCATGGGCCCTAGGGCACAGAGACAACAGTATTGAGGCCCTGAGGAATAGTGTCACTGCCAGCATCAAGGAATCATAAAAGAAAGACATACGTGGATAAAAGAAAGGCATATGCGGTCAGGCGCTTACCTAGTGCCTTATACCTTTGTAAATTATGCAAATATTCCAACTAAGCTGTTGACTTACCAGGGGAGGGACAACTCTGTGCATAGTGATAAAAGGCACTTTGAGCTCATCATTGTCAGAACTAGTTATATTACGTACAAGTCTGGAGTGATACTAACTAGTATTACTATACTAATACGCTTACATTGCAGAAGGTGACGGGGGAGGTGCCTTCAACGGGTCAAAGTCTTGATACCATATCTCATGGGACTCCAAGATCGTTGATGTCACAAACCAATCACCATCCCCAGACTTTGAGAGGCCCTTGCCCTTCGTCCACTTCTGCATCCCCTCCCCCTTCTGAGTCCTCCTAGCATGTCCACAGGCTTTCCAAGAGTTAGTGATTTCAGTGTCATTGGGATGTATATAAGGCTTCTGCCAAGGCAAGTAGACAGAGCAAGCTGGGCAAAATATAGGTAGGGCGACCGAAAATGGACATCGACCAGGATGTGCCCATGTAAAATGGAGGAGTGTCCTCTTCTTGGGCTGAAGGACAAAGACGTCTGAATGGCTTCCCATTCTTCCCTGTCCATTGAATGCTTGGATTCTACAACTGAGCCTGTTATACACCACAATCGAGAGCTTTGCAGGTTGTACTCACACAGTCCCGAAGCACAGGAGGAAGTCTTGTGCACTCCCATCCTTCCAATATGAGCCTCTGCTTAGGATAATCATGTTGGTCTGTCTGCTAGCAATTTCCCACCTAAAAGAAGAGAAAAACAATTGTTTGAAAAGTATGTCCAATGATACTGCCGCCTCGCCACCAGTCGCTATATGCATGTTGTGTGAAGTCAGCACGTTTGGTACACTGACAAAAATCAGGATTCGGTGTATGCTGGATCTAATTAGCCTGTATTTTCAATGATAGGGAACTCACAATTGTAGTGGGCCATCTTTCTGCAACTGCGCCACCAGCTTCTCTCCTTCCCACCTGTATTCCTGAACGTCATGCTCTGTAAGAACACGAAAAGGCACCTTGGCATAGCCTACATAGCCTGGCATCAATGCAGCAAGATGATGGTATATTGTCAGAGGAGGGGGGTCCAGGGGTGCAAGACCTTGATTGAGGTGAAGATGAATGATGAGAGTGGGATGAGCAATTTGGGTCTGAAGTGTGGTCTGGTGATGGAAAGTGGTTTTGATTCGGAGTGGTCTTGTAGTTCTCCCGGTGAACCCCTGAAGGAGAGCAATGATGGTATTGACAGAATGACAGCCAACTTACTCTGTAGGGTAGTAGAGAACCATGTTCGTGGGTAAAGCAAGGTGGGCACAGGAATGAGGAAGTAAAATCAGCCTTGGTAACACTGCCCAGACATATAAGACATATGCCATTGCAGCAAGACTCTTGAGAACAGTGGACAAGCTCTCCACCTTGGCCACAGAGGTAGCAACTCTAGGAAGAAAATTTCAGGAAGTTTCTGCCTCAGCATGGTAAAACGCACCAGGGGTTGTACGGATTCGCTGTGTTCTACCCAATCCCCCAAAATGCAAAGCTTGTCAAACTGCCTCATTGTTGCTCCTAGGATTCCATTGTGAACTGGTCTTGGGCTGTCCTTGTCCTCTGTAGGTTTGGGCCGGTGTGTAGTGTTCTGAAGTGGTATGAGTGGATTGTTGTGGTGGTGCATGTTGCTGTGACGGTATGGGCTTTCCAGTATGAAAGGCACTGAATCTCGTTTTTTCTTCTTCTTCAAGCGCCATCTCTATGTTGTACAGCCTTTGTTTCACTGCATTGTATTTGTTAGGACAGCCGTAGTTGTAGACCTTTTTAAAAAGCAAGGGCACGAGCCCTAAAGACCTTTTGAAAAAGGAACATAGAGCCGTGCTAGGGCATACCAGGCAGGTTTGCAGCAGCCCTCGGCACCCGGCACACCTATTCTTAGCCTGGGACACTATAAATAATAGGATAAATACAATAAAATACAGAAAAATCAGGAAAAATCAGAAAAAATCAGAAAAAAATCCTACAGCCCCTGGGAATGCCATGGTAATGGGAACAGCCTTATTAGGCAAGGTCTAGGCATGGGAACTTTTCCAAAATTAATATGGTTAGATAGAGATTTTCAATGCCATTGCCATTGTAGTGTTCATTTTCCCATGGCATATGCCCAGATTAGGCAAACCTTGACTGTGGGAACTTTTAACTTCTATACAGAATTTCAACAGTAATTCACATGCATATATGTGTATATGTATGTATGAGAATTAGGTAAACCACATGATCTGATTACAGCAAGCTATTTTTAGCTAGAGTGAAGGAAACATATCCTAATAGCAGAAAACATCAAATGTAGACCATGCCATGCCAAGATTAGGTATGTTATGACCATGGGAATTTTTTACTTCTTTATATGAATAGATGCAGAATTTCAATGTGGTTCTAATGGTAATATTCATTTTGCCACACATGCTCTTGTTCTGGCACAATTTGCATTTTACTTTCAAAAAGCCGGCGATGAAAATAAAAATACATGCATACAACTTCCTAATAGGCATGTATATACCCTTATAGGTATGCATTCACTTTTTATAGGCTTATATTCAATAGCTATGGGCCAGTATTCAATCTGTATACTCTTGTATTCAATAGCTAAATACTAGGTTCAGCCCTGTAATACTTGTATAGACCAGCCCTAAACACCTATATACCAACCCTATATACTTGTATTGAATGCCTACCAGTATGGTAGACCTCAAATCTTGACTATTGAAGCCATCAAAGGCTTGGATGGTCCCAAAAACTGAAAAAGCATCAAAGTGGATGCAGCAGTGTGCAGTATGCAATGTAGTTGATCTAGGCACCCATTTTCACACTTTTTCATTTTTTGATGGATCTGCTGATAACTATTCTCAGTAAATCTACCAGTATAGTGAACCTCAAATCTTGAATATCAAAGCCATCAAAGGCTTGGATGGTCTGCCAGAGGTCTATAAAGTCGCAGCTGAGGTTGACCTAAGCCTCAAACTGAGACATGTCCAAAACCTATAGACTGATACACATTAACTGAAACTCACTGGGATTGACTGACATTCACTATCTATTGACTAGCATTCAATAGAATCAATATATATGCAAAGGCTATTGACCGGGATTCAAAATCTATTGAGGCCAGACTATAGTATTCAATACAAGTATATAGGGTTGAATACTAATTGAATAGGTATTTATGGCTGGTCTATATGCATTCAATACAAGTATATAGGGTTGGTATATAGGTGTTTAGGGCTGGTCTATACAAGTATTACAGGGCTGAACCTAGTATTTAGTTATTGAATACAAGAGTATACAGATTGAATACTGGCCCATAGCTATTGAATATAAGCCTATAAAAAGTGAATGCATACCTATAAGGGTATATACATGCCTATTAGGAAGTTGTATGCATGTATTTTTATTTTCATCGCTGGCTTTTTGAAAGTAAAATGCAAATTGTGCCAGAACAAGAGCATGTGTGGCAAAATGAATATTACCATTAGAACCACATTGAAATTCTGCATCTGTTCATATAAAGAAGTAAAAAATTCCCATGGTCATAACATACCTAATCTTGGCATGGCATGGTCTACATTTGATGTTTTCTGCTATTAGGATATGTTTCCTTCACTCTAGCTAAAAATAGCTTGCTGTAATCAGATCATGTGAATTACTGTTGAAATTCTGCATAGAAGTTAAAAGTTCCCACAGTCAAGGTTTGCCTAATCTGGGCATATGCCATGGGAAAATGAACACTACAATGGCAATGGCATTGAAAATCTCTATCTAACCATACTAATTTTGGAAAAGTTCCCACGCCTAGACCTTGCCTAATAAGGCTGTTCCCATTACCATGGCATTCCTGGGAGCTGTAGGATTTTTTTTTCTGATTTTTTTCTGATTTTTCCTGATTTTTCCATATTTCATTGTATTTATCCTATTATTTATAGTGTCCCAGGCTAAGAATAGGTGTGCCAGGTGCCGAGGGCTGCCGCAAACCTGCCTGGTATGCCCTAGCACGGCTCTATGTTCCTTTTTCAAAAGGTCTTTAGGGCTCGTGCCCTTGCTTTTTAAAAAGGACTACAGCTATGGGTGGTTAGGAATCGGTATTCCTCCTCGATATAGTTCTCTGGTGATCTCGTGTCATACTTGGTTTTTGAGGAGATCAATGAGGACATTATCCAGTTTGCGATATCCTGCAGTTGCTGCTTTGAGCTCAAACCTAGTAAAGTACTCTGTCAAAGAGTCTTTCCCTTGTTGAAGTTGTCTAAGCTCGTTAGCAGTGTTTATCTGCAGGTTTGGATCTTTGAAGGAATTTTTTAATTCTGCAATGAAGGCATCGTAATCATTGACATTTAGGGTTCCATTGTAGAAATTGTCTTCTTTCCAGTTTTGGAGCCAGTCCGAAGTGACGCATGATGATCCATCTTCTGTGCCTAGGTATGAAATGACGAATCAGACCTTCTGTTCATTGGTTTGAAAGTCTTGTGCATTTGCCTGGAGGTACGTGTCGACTACTAGGAAGAATCCTTCCCGTTTTGCTTTGTCACCTGTGAACCTAGGTGGTTTGGCAATCTTGATTCTTTGGGTGGATGATGTGGTCGTGACGATTGGATTGGTGGGCGGGACATATCCAACAGGGAATGCATCTGGTTCTATGAGGATGGTTCCAGCTCCTTCTTGTCGTAAGAGAATGGTACCCATCATTCCTACTGTCAATTCGAATATTCAGATTATCTCCCCTATTAGTGTATGTCTTGTTGCATTGCTATGGATTTCATAAGTTCCATCTGCTAGTGTGTTTCCGCGAACCCTGGTGAAGTATTTCTTTGTTGTTTGTCTTCGGGTATATAGGGTTAGTTTGGAAATAATTCATGCATCGGGATGTCCTGCTGGTGGGAAATAATAAGGAGGTGATTTTGTGGTGTCTATCTCGACACTAGGGGTCGAGGTTGATGTGGTGGCTGTGTCCATGTCCATCATGTTCTAAATCAAACTTTCAGGGCTGATTTGGTAGGTGTCCAGGTTCTGTGTTGTGGAGTGGAGGTGGGGGTTTCTTCAAGTTCCTTTTTTATGACCGGTAATTCTCGAAGCGAGGGTCATGGCGTTTCTGGTTCTGGTGATTCTGGTGGAGTAAAGAAGCTTTCCTCGAAGGGTACCAGAATGTTTTCAGGATCTTTGGCAAAGGTGTCAAGAAACTGGTATTCTTCTACCACTTCTTCAAGAAAGTCGGTTGTGATAATAATGTCTTTTGGTTCAAAGTGTCTTCTGTCTGAGTCATATCTGATTTCTGGGATATATCCTACATATACGTTGTGGTAGACGTGGTACAATCCGTCCGATTGTACGTGGGTTACAAAGTGGTTTGGTCCGTATATATTATTGACATATTGTGTCAAGTCAATCGGAGCTGAGACTGGCATCCTCTGGCATGTTAGGCGGAGAGGTGTGGATGTGTTGGGTGTAGATGTGACGATGGTCGTGTTCTCTGATGATGTTGTTAATTCACTGGTGGATGGGAATGTATGGTGTGAAGTTAGAATTGATTTGTGCCTGATGGTGTTGTCGGAGTATTCAGTTGTTTCGGTTGATTCGTTGTTGTTCAGCTTCCATGCGCACAAACGCCACTTAAAGCCGTTAGCAATTCAAAACCGGTTAGTTTTGTCTGCTTACTGTCATCTGTCTTATTGGGGACTTCCTGCTAGCCAACGGTACTACCAAGTAAGACGATGAGAGTTTACAGGCGAGTTGCTCTGATGTGGCGGTTCTGATGTATTCGAAGTCGTCGGTTGATGCGACGGCATCATTCGAGGCAGTGCCAAAGAACTTGGAGGAGAGAGTAGATGATGAGGATGAGGTAGATGCTGAGGATGATCTGAACGACTTCAGTGACTGTTAGCGGTTCGTGTGTGAGGAGTTGTTTGGTCGTGGTTGCAACCTTGGTGAGTGGAGTGATAAAAGTTAGTTTTGGTATTTTGTAAGGCGACGAGCAAAATGAGAGCTTATCAGGCCACTCAAAGACTCGGTGAAACTTATAATACCAAAACTAAAGAATACAGCAAATAGCTAAGGCCTTAAATACTAAATAGCTATCTGGTCAACGAGTAAGTGTAGGCTGAGCAAGGAGATAACAAGGGAAAAAGATAAGCTATCAGTGCTGCATGTTCTGTGATAAGCTATCAGAAGTTAATTTAAATGATAGCGGATAAGGGAAATGAAAGATAGCGTGATATGAATGTAAAATGAAATAGGATTCTGATAAGACACGTGATTCAGGGAATTCGTAACAAAAGCCTTGTCGCTCATTGTCGAAGCCATTCCTCAGTCCAAGATCCATCTAGTGAAATGTTACGTTTTTGCAAAACAAGCTTGGAAAGCTTTGCAAAACAAATACTGACCAACCAATTCTATGTGAGCTACACGACTCAAACAAACAATCCTCACATACCTTCCTGCTCCAGGATATGATATGGTCAAGTGGTGAGATGACATGCTTTGCATGTTTAACAGACTCACTGACACAGATCTGACTTCAATGTCTGATCATGAATTCACATGACATCTTGTGACAATGATGAGGAAGGATGGTGAATGGCAATATACCTCATCTCAGTTGGCAGATGAAATGGTTAAAGTGGAACTGGCAAAGAAACCACTCACTTCCAATTATGTCCTTGAGCGCTTGAAAGCTGAAGACGAGAGACAACAGAACCCTGAATCCAGCATGTCTGTTCTTATGATAGTGAGAACAGAGTTTAATACTAAGTTTGGCACTGGTCCGAAATGCCCTCATGGCAGTGATGCCATTCTCACTTACTCAGCTCTGTTCAACAGCAAACAACCTCATGAGCAATATACCCAACCTACCTCCTGTCCAATATGTGACAATGAGTATTGTAAAAGACCTGTAGGACATTAATGGAAGGACTGTTTTGCTTACAAGGGAGGTAAGCAAGGACAGTATCCAGAATGGTTCAGAGGTTCAAAGCTGGTTCATTTTCCACCTAATGAACGAGCTTGTATTCGATGAGAAGACAAAATAATAGTCATCAGTTCTGTCAACCAAATACAAACCCACCTTCATATACCAGCTCTACTCCAAGAATTACTCCCTCTAGCTCAACATCTACTGCTTACAATGCTACTACTACACCCCAGTGAGAATTCTATCACTGTTTGCCAACACCAGCCAACTCGCTTAGTGGCACTAAGTGAGTTGGCTGGTGTTGGCTAAAGTTGGCTGTTGATGGCAATTTGGACTAATCACAGTAAATCACCCAACCGGTGCCATATATATAATGGCATAATGACAGCACACAACATACTGAAGTTGGCTGTGGTTGGCAGTTGTTGGCTGGAGACGGTATTTGAGACTCATGTTGGCTGGAGTTGGCTGGAGACGGATGAATTCTCACTGGGACTACACCATCACATTCACAATTCGATGCAATTGATTCTGCTGATAGTTCTGATGCTGTTCATGCAAATCTCGCTCAAGACTGCATTTCCCAAATCATTCTTAACACCTACATTCCTCCTACTGATGAATCTCAGGCTGATACAGCGTGTCGGTGTTCCCCCACTGTTTTCAACACCTCCATTGTGAAACAAACTGCAATGTTTTACAATACAGGCGCTACATGACATGTATTTTACGATCACCTCTTCCACTCCTATGAAACATTACAGAATCTGATTCAGGTCAATGGTTTTGACAGTGGACTATCCGCAACTGCACCAGGAAGAGGTTTAGTAAAGTTACAGATGAAAGTTGATGGAAGAGATACCTTAGTTCTCCTCAACAATGTCCTGCATGTCCCATGAACTTAATCCCAGGTTCGGAGCTTGACAAGAAGGGTGTGGCCACTTGGATTTGCAAAGGAGAAATCTCTTTGCTCAAGTCCAATTCTGTCATTGGTCGAGGAGCACTATGGACCGACTTGTATAAACTCAACCTCATTTCTCTTGCACCAGCTACCACACTGCTTCTTGACAGAATTGAACCTTGGCCATTAATTGACCATATTCAAACTGGTGAAGAGATGGCCGCCACTCTCAAATCGCTCAATAGTGATGTCAACAGGTCAGGTTTTTACACCATCTAATGGGCCATATAGATGTTAAAGGGCTTAAGGATGTGACCACTGGCCTCACTTGGGATGATACACTGATCCTCACTGTCGCATTTGCACTCTGGCAAACATAAAATGTCTCCCGTTCCCAAAACTCTCTCATACCCGCACTGTGCATCCTCTTTATCAAGTTCATACTGACATCTGCAGTAAACTACCACCAGGTTATGGTGATTGGTGGTTCGCTACTTTGCCCTTTTCATTGACGATTACTCCTGATTCATTTTCATTTATTTCCTTAAACCATGTTCTGATGTTCTTAAAGTTTTCATTGAATTCCGTATGGCTGTCAAAAAGTTTCTGGAGTTCACAATTGTCTTCTTACGCTGCGACAATGCTCCTGAGTATATCCATGGGATGTTTGAAGATTATTGCAAAGCAAATGGTATCTCATATGAAAAAATTGTACCAGATGCGTCTCCACAAAACAGAGTTTCAGAGTGGAGCAACTGGACTATTGGTTCAATGTCACGAGCTATGCTTCTTGACAGAGACATGCCTGGCCATTTGCAGCTCTGGTAGCCATCCACATTAAAGTTCAAGTACCACACTCTGCTATTGATTCCAGAATGACTCTGTTTGAGCTTCTTATGAAGAAGAAGCCTGACCTTTCACATTTACATCCCTTTGGCTGCATAGTTATGTTACGATTTCCCCACTTTGATGCCCAGTCACGTGCCTTATCTGGACCTTATTTCATTTTTCACAGTTATCACCCTATCTTTCATTTCCCTTATCTCCTGTCACTTAAATTAAACTTCGGATAAGCT
>QLOY01000562.1:0-10276 GCA_003313965.1 Megacollybia marginata | reverse complement strand
AAAGTCGTCCGCGGAGGCCTTCTCTTGTGACAATCCTTAAAAAGAGCATTAACTCACACCCCCCAGAATATAAAGAGAGACTAGTGCATCAAGTAGGAGTTAGTTGTTGTGTGTGTTTTTGGGTGTTGGTTTAGTTGGTGCAGTTTAGCGGATCGCTTCCGCTCGGCTTCCCTCGGACCTTCGTCATCCGCACGCTTCTAGCGCCTGTCTCAGGTGTCGACAGCCCCGCTCCTGTGCAGACCCCGCCCTTGAGCGTTCCTATCACCGTCCCAAGAGACCCCTTTCAGATCAATGCAAGATGCAAACTAGACCGTATTTCCTCCATCACCCCCTCCACAGATACAAAACGAGTTCTTCAAAGAAGGTAGCGAGAGCTCAAACGAGAATCCGACTATCATCTAGAAAAGGTTTGGAAACCTAAAGAACGCATGGCCCATACAACCTCGTAGACTTCTTGCAGTGGGAGACCCTAGCTTGGCACTGATCGACGGCCTACAAGTCCATGGCGTTCAACACCTCAGACTTGGTCTACCTGTAGTGCAATGCCTGTGATGTGGTCAGTGTTGGAACGCAGATAGGAGAAATTTTACTTCTTTTCTGGTCTAGATTTAATATACGATCGCCTGGCTCCGAGCTGGAAAGCTCAAAACCTACGACCGCCAAGCAAGGGTGCAAGACAAATCTGCCACACAGACAGCAGCTGCAACGTTCCACATAACGGATAGACAATACCCAGGAGTAGTGTTAGCTGCGACAGCCTGCATGACCAACACAACCTCCTAGAATTTCTGAAGGAGTCTGATGTAGATTCCAAGCTGAAGAGCTCGAAATCTTTCATGGCCCGCCAGTCAAACAACAGCCGCGACGTTCTGCATGGCCAATACAACCTCGTAGACTTCTCGCGGTGGGAGACCCTAGCTTTGCACAGATCGATGGCCTACAAGTCCATGGCGTTCAACACCTCAGACTTGGTCTACCCGTAGTGCAATGCCTGAGATGCAGTTAGGAAGGAACACAAAGAAGAGAAGACTTACCTCTTCCCTGGTCTAGATTCCGTATACGATTGCTAGGCTCACAGTGTCGCTGGAATCTGAGCTGAAGAGGTCCAATGGACCATGGCGCGTGCTATGATCACTTCCATCGTCTATGTCTCTGGCGTCAGAATGAAGGAAAATCAACAAACGGAAAACACACCCTTACCCACTGAACCCTTCGCTAACCCCTCGATGAAATTTACTCGTTGATACCATCTCCTTTTATGGCGGCAACCATCACAACTCAGATGGCATCCGAGTACAAACCCGTCAGAACGACCCTCCCGGCAGCATACGGCAGTCACCTCCTTTTATGGCGGCAACTGACCACTGGCATGGTAACGGTACAATTCTAAGAGAGGTCCAGTCACATGTGTGATGCTTAAGGTGGCTTTGTCATACCTGACACAAGTTTCAAGTTTATGTCTACCGGCAACAAACATCCAAATGTGGCCGACCGGCTTATGGTAGGCGAGAACGCCGCGGTTCGATCTCAAGTTACAGTCACGGCCATATCATGCAGTGACGGTGATGCCCTGATGATGATGCCCAGTGAAAAGTCCGTCTGTATTGAAATGTATTGTTGAGTTTAAAGTCGTATAATATGTATAGCTGAGTTTACCTGTGTTTAATACAGATCTATCATGACAAAAAAGTGGCAACAATGTATGATGTATGCAATGTGTCAACCAAATGATGTTACAGTCGTGTCAGATTGTCACATTATCGTCACATTTGTCTGTTTGACATTCCGCGACGTGTCGCAACATTTACATTCCTTCGTTGCAAGTTGTCATACGCGTCATGTCACAGTGTTACTGTGGACTTAAAATCCAAACCCTTTGCCCATAATATTCCCACCATTCTTTCTTCCTTTCTCCCATCTTTGCTTCCCCTCCCCAACCCCTCCCACTACAGTGGTAAGTCTTGTGGTTCTCTTCAAGTGCAAAACTAAACTTCTGGGTATCCAGGCAGATACAGGCTTGCTTTCTGAAGTGCTAGTGGCTTGGCAAGGTGAGTTTCATTCAATTGGCCCAATGTTATACTAACTGCTTGCGATTCGTGATTCAGTTGGCTTAGGACTCGCGTCACAATGCTGTTTGGTAATGGTGGCATTAAGATGGATTGAGAGCACTGGCCACAGGGAAGGATTGGAGGCATCAGGAAGAATCGGGTGAACTCCTAGTTAGGTTGGTGTACGTCAGTATCTGGCCTGTATCCAGTATTAAATATATGTTTCTCTCTGTATTATTGTCTGTTTCTATCTGTTTCTATATGTATCATTTCAGTGCAGTTGAGTAAACTCAGGAAAACGGAACAATACATTTGTCTGATCTGTATTTTGGACAAACTCAGGTTTTACAAAGTTTCATTTGTAAATAACATATTTAATCCTGTGTAAACCTGTCAATACACACGGACTTTTCTCTGGGGATGATGCCTGGCCAACCTGAACATCTTGTCAGTAAGAAGGTATACTCAGCAATGTAGGCATAGATTTTGCATAGATTCATAGGGCATATATCATAGTTTATATATCATAGTTTAAAACTTGGGTTCCGACTCTTCAACCATACAGATCTTGATCATCATTGTGGCTGCTAGTCCCATCCGTCCTCTCAGTACTGGTACCTCCCCCATGGCCATCTAAGTCTGAGTCGTCACCAAAAGCCAACACATATTCCTTGTGGAGCGATAACTCTCGACAAATTCGGCCACACTTGTGGTCTCTAAAGAATGTTTCCATTCTGTCTTTTCCAAAATTGCCAATGCCAGACCTCCTGTTGGCTGCATGAAGGAGATATATAGGCCAAATAATGGAGAGACATATACGGTAGGCGAGAACGCCACAGTTCAATTTGAAATGTCATCAACGCGGTTTGCTTGTCAAGTACTAGTAGCCCTCTGCAACATCTGCAAGCCATTAAGTACCACAGTCGAGCTTCCGTGTTCTGCATGAAGCCAATCTAGTGCGAAATGTGAGACAAAACTTTACTAACCTTACCACTTACTGTACATTGAGTGTTGCTATCGCTCCAATGCAGTTCCTATAGGCCATCCATGATAGATTTAAGGCCAAAGTGAACTAACTTACCGGTTTGTTGTCAGTTTTCACGCGTCGGAAGATCTCCAAGCCGTCCAAACCCTCCTGGCTGAGAGCTTCACAGACCACCTGGCAACACTGTAAATGCTCGAGATTTTAGGTATAGAAGGACACTCACTTGGAACAGATTCTTGTGTACCAGGCTGTATGCCAATACATCCATAGGTGCCGGGCTGGTATTGGCACCTCCACTAGTGGATACCCGGCAGGGGGTTCGAGCTGTATTCGTATAAGACAGACACTTGGGGGGAATGAAAAAGATACCGGAGTAACGTATTGAGGTACTTCATCTACTTGTACTGGGTTTCCTTTGTACCCGTCAGTGCGCTTGATGAGGGTTCCGGGTTGAAATTTGACGCCAGTACGCGGCAAAGTGGCTACCAACCAGAAATCGGACAGGCTATAGAACACTGTACGAGTATGGCAGGCAGGTTCTCATCTGCAACGGTTAGGGGCATATGTGGTTTGGGCAGAGTACTTGCGAGTTTTTTTATGCATCATATCCTAACCACTAGGAGGGATTAGCACTGTAGGACCCCTATACTTTGATAAAGTACTCTTGTATTCAGTTAGCGCCTATCTACTATTGAAGTCCGCTTACTCACCCAGACAACATCACCCCTGGCTTCAATCGATTCAAGTTCAGCTTTGTCGAGGGTCTGTCTTGCAGTTTCCTGATGCGACCAAGAATTGAGTCAGAGGAGCACTTTTGGCAGTGACCTGAAGTGTTCTTGACGCTGTGAGGAAGGTTAGATTTGCGAAAGAAAAGAGGGTAAACGGACTTTGTTTGGCAGATTCAACAATCGTGGAGAGAGGTTGTCCCTGTGAATTAATTAACCAACCGGCGACCACCTCCAAAGCCCAACTTCCCCACCATGGGCAAACACCATCAAGGGCATCAGGATTCAGTAGTCAATTCGCAAGTACAAGTTTCATGCCAGTACCACAAGTGGTCCGTTTTTCTACATCAACATGCTCCGTTGCGATTAAACTCAGTGATGCGGTCTCAATCCATGATCGTGTTCTTGTGGATTTGGTTTCGACCCCATCGCTATGAACCCAACAAAAGGACCCAACTGATCAAAGGATGAAAACAACATCATGACTTGGAAAGAAGCAAGGAACGTTCTCCATGGGGCAACTTAACAAGAAATCACGGCTGCCGAGAGCAACAAGTCCGTTCTGAAGAATGTACAATTCAAAAAACAAATCGTCAAGATAGGTCTGAAACCCGTAAGTCACAAACATTGAAAAACCCACAAATTCAACATTAATTTTTGATTTTATACAACATCTGTATCTCCACTCCCTTCCTTCGTATCAGCGCCTTGCTCTCCTGGAGCTACGAATAGTGTTGGCCAGGGCTCGGCTCAGCTCGGTACCCTGTGACAGGGCTTGGCTTGGTCGGGCCTGGGCTCCTAGAAATTGAAGCCCGAGCCTAAGCCCCAAGCCCTACTCGGCTTGGGCTCGGCTCGGGCTTTGCCCTGGACCTGTACTATAAATAACATCAATTGAAGTTACCAATGTACTACCTAATTTATTTGAATAAATACATCATCAGCATTTGCATCCAGTTCAAAATCACCACTAAGCTGCAATTCCTTCATCTCGGCATCTATTTTCAGCCAATTTCGGTGCTTTGTGTAGCGGATTTACTATATTTGGATACTATGGACACGTGATTATTTTAAACATACACGCACTGACAGAACTCGACACATCGGAAACTGTTTAAATTAGTTACAAACATCAGACATGACAATCAGTAAGCACTACTAAGCAGTCACTATGTCTACTAAAAGCCGTGGGCCTGTTGGGCTTGAGCCTTGGGCTTCAGGCTTTCAGAATCCAAGCCCGAGCCCAAGCCTTCTGAGGCCGTGATGCTAGGCTCGGCTTAGGCTCGGCTTTTCAGGGCTCAGCTCGGCTCGGCTTAGGGCTTGAGCCGAGCCTTGGCCAACACTAGCTACGAACAATGTGGAAAGCCAATCCTAAAACACACGTCAGACATGGGACAGTCGAATGGAAGAAACATACGAAAAAGTCATTCACGGCCGTGTAGAGACCGGAAGGAAGTTCAGATGAACGGTATCTAGTTTAACCGATGTAGTCATTCCGAAGCAGAAAGGGAAGATAAACCCAATAGAATCCATTCAAAATCACATTTGACTGAACAAACTCTCCCCCGAAGACCCTCTCTTTGCCTATTGAAATGCAAAAGGAGAATTGGTTGCACTCACAAGAGCAGAATTCCTCAAAACGTGCAACACCATGTGGAAAAAGAAAGGTATACAACGGATCACAGGGCACTCGTTCAGGATAGGAGGGACGACTTATTACCTCCTACAAGGGGTGAACCCAGACGTGGTCAAGAAACTGGGAAGATGGAAGTCGGACGCATTCCTTTGATACTGGTGTTCATTAGACAAACTAGCAGTCCTCCATATCGAAAACATACATGGTTCATCCTGGAAATGGAAGATGAAATGAAAAAGAGCCAGGTCAGTCGGTAGACAACTCCACCGAACCTAGGCTTAGGCTGTGCTGATTTGGTGAGTCCGCATAGTTACTCGACGCGCCTATGGTGAAAGGGAACCTCACCGTGCGGTGATGGAAAACGAGGCGAGCCGACTACGCTACTAAGAACGAACGACCTAAGCGAAGGAGGTGAGGTAACTAAACCACAACCAAACAACCCAATGCAAAAGGTAGCACTCTCTAAGTACCGCCCTGACGCTTCTTATAACTGACTGAGATGTTCTATCCCCTTGTAAGTACGTGAGACTGGTTTGACTACAGAAGAGACTCACTTCAAATTGACTTAAGCAAACTGTGATGTTCCGATTAGGATCGTTAGGTAGGACCTAAGTGTTGCAAAAGAGACTCGGTTTAAGAGATCTCGAGAATCACTGTGCGTAACAATGAAAGAAAGTATTCGTTAGAACGAATAGAGACTCCACTTGGAAGTGCTCAAGGTGCCAGAGTTCGGGAACTTGGACTTAGGATACCAATGTACAAGGACACTGGTCTTAAGTGCGCTTAGGGGATGACTCCTTAGGGCAAGTGGCGGCAACTGCGGAGGAACTGTTCTGGCTGTTTAAGCAGTACTAAGTCCGTCGACAATGGAATACGGCCTTGAAAATACGGGAGAGGGAGAGGTACTAAGTCGGTGACTCGCACGCAAGTTTACTTCGGTGACTACAGGAACTGTTCTGGCCCTTAGGTGGTACTTGGTTCTCTTAACTTCCAATGGACGATGCCTAAGCGGAAATGCCTGGACACTCTACGATGCCAACGTTCCCTTCAAGATGGTACTAGTTAGTCTTAGACGCAGCAATTGCTTGTGCGATTTAGATGCTATGTAATCTTTGGTTCAAAGTGCAAGGTAATATATACCTGCGAAATACACGCTGTTCTGTCTTCGTCTGTATTCTGCCTTTTACTTCCCATTTCCTCCCAGCTTTATACTTCCTGAATCCTTCTAGAACCTTCCAAACACCTGACTTGTACGCGTACATGCCAGCTTGATTCCTCATCCTTTTACTGCCGTAGAGAGTGCCGTGCCATAGTTGTGTGTCAATCTGGTGGTGTCATCTCGGCATGGCATGTCAATCCTCCTTAAGCGACGGAGAAAGGTTGCCGATGTCATACTCGATTCCCTAAGCCGAAAGAATTAGCAGACAGCCTGTATGTGCGAGCCCAGTACTGGCTGTAAGGCTTCCATAGTTTGCCTTTGCTACCGCTAGGAACGTTACAACGGGCGTCCCCAAAGACTTAGCCCTTTCTGGTTGTCCCGCTTAGCGATAACGTTATGCTGACAGCATGGTCCCTGTCCGGACCTATCCCTAAGTCATACTGTTCACCCTAAGACTTCGATCTAGCCCTAAGAGAGATATCCTAGCACTTTCGCTAGTTGACCATGACCCTAAGACTTTCGTTGTAGTATAGATAGCGGTCAAGGTAACGGCGCGCGAGTTAGATACAGCTGACTGAGCTCTAGGCCCAAACCAGCTCGTCTTAACTCTAGTTTGACTGTCCGTCCGATTAGTATACTCGGTATTCGACTCCACATGCCTCTTATGACAAGGGGTACCTTCTAACCTGTTGGCTCATCCCTTAGAGAGTCTTTTTCTTGTTTAGGGGATGCCTGAAATATGCCTTAGGAGGCATTTCGAAAGATTTCTAGCATTGGCCACTTAGCGGTCTTATCAATGGCTCGACTACGTCTATGGGATGTCTCATAACTTCTCAGATCTCACCTCTTGCCTCAAGGAATCTTAATTCCTGTTGGTCTGATTCTCAGTTTCCGTCTCACAGTTGTCCATTCAATCATTCTTATCGTTTCCTTCCTAGAGGTGACGAGCTCAACTGTATCATTCCGAAACTTTTGTCCCACTCAGCCTTGCCAGGATCAATATATGGCTGAGGTTGAGGAGCATTTTGAAAGTTTTGAGTGCGTCTGCTGGGAGGGCCTGTAGTCTGCAGAGAGGTAAGGTGATGGGTATATAGCAGATGGTGTTTTACCAATGCTTCATCATAGGCGGGAACATTCTGAAAAGTAAATGAGATACACAAGGATGCAGTCAAAA
The DNA here is from genome assembly GCA_003313965.1 of Megacollybia marginata. Taxonomy (NCBI): domain Eukaryota; kingdom Fungi; phylum Basidiomycota; class Agaricomycetes; order Agaricales; family Porotheleaceae; genus Megacollybia; species Megacollybia marginata. The sequence goes on along the minus strand of QLOY01000562.1, from coordinate 2,552 downwards.
CGATACAAACATCATTGCAGAAGAACCGGGGGTGCGATGTATAGCAACAATACGGGGTGTACCTCGGCAAATGATTCTGTTTGTACTCTGGCAGTCGTGAAACAGACTGCCAACCACCCAGCGCTTGATAATATATAATACGTTGGCAGGATGGGACGAGAATGCGATGATTGGTTCATAACCAAGTCAAAGGACAAGTAGCAGGATGAGACGAATAGAGTTTGGTCTCATTGTCTGCCACGGAAAATCATTTGCTTTTCATGGCTCTGGAGGCTGGAGCACGCTTTCAATACTCCGATAACAGTGTCGACATGGTCTTCATTCTCAGTATTGTTCCGCTACACAAATGCAGCCTGGAACACAAGCTCTGCGAAACGAATTCGATGCGCTTCCACACGCTGATAGTGAGTGTCTTCCGGCAACGTTAGGGTGAAACAGGGATATGCGAAACCATTAAATCGGCGCATTCAATATTCCTATTGAGGGGAGCGATTCACTACTGTTTTCTGACGCTTCCCCTTTTTCCCAACCATCGTAACCGACATCAGACTCGTATACTCTCTCCCCTGAAAACTCTTCCTTTTGCTTTTTCCGTGCTTTGGCAGCTTGGTGTTTTGCTTTGGCCTAGGAACGCGTCATCAGCGGAGGAACAAAACACAATCAGAGAACACGCCTTCGCTGGACCCCTCGCCCCCTCCCAGCTGCTCCTCCTCCTCCTCAGTATGATTCTCGTCGTCCTCCTCATCATCAACATTGGCGTCATGATCAGACTTTCACCTCTTCTTAGCGCGTCTGGCAGCGCCATTTGTTGCAGCCTTCCTCTTAACCACAGGTTTCCGTTCTCGTTCCTTCTTCTCCTACCCAACAGATCAGTTCGTCTGTAAAAGAACGTAGAAAAAGTGGGTGTACCTGCTTAGGAGCCCCTCCTATCTCCTTCAACCACCCAACAACCTTGCACTCAACCAAACCTTCTTTGCAATCTCATTACTCTTGGCCGCATTCAGCATAGGCCGAAGAATATGCTGCATAATAGAAACGGAAGAAAGCTGGCATTCCTAAGGATTCCTACCACTCATTATTATGCATCGATGATCGCTCGCTGCTCACCGATCCGATGGTGACTTGACTTTCCCTGGATAACTAGGAGTCATCAGCCCATCATGGTGTCTGTTCGGTGCGGATGTGAATCAGTGTTTGGGCCATTTCGCGGATGATGTAAAAGTTCTTTAACAGCATCAACCTTGGATAGAAAGGAGGAGAGAGTGTTATCCAAATAAAAATTAATATACCTGTGCGACTGATCAATGCCTTGTGATAGAAACTCACCTTGACGCACCTCACAAAATCCCCAACCATGTCCCTTGCCAGTCTGCCCTCCTCTTCACTAGTAGCCTCAAAATCCGGATGATGAGCTAAAAGATTCAACAACCGCACAAACACCAAGGGGAATGCGGGATCCGAAAATCGTACCGTAGGTACATCTGCCGATCTCAGCATTGGGCGGGACCCCCTCCCCCCCTCTCCTACCTTATATGGTAATTTCTCAGCATGTGCATGTACCTAAATTAGATATATTGACTAAACTAACTCTTGCGCTTTTTTTATCATGGATGCCATTCCACATTCGGTCGCAGATTCCATTGCATGTGGCATTATGAGTAAGTGCTTGACAGTCAGAACATGCTGTCCTGACATGCTGTTGTTTACAGGACTTTAGCTTGTGTAGAATTTGTTGTCAATGGAGCAACAATGTAGTGGTAGTTCCATGGTAAGAGAAGTTTGTCATGTTTCTCAACTGTAATATACTAATTTGTGACGCTCTGGACCTTCCCAGGAGCTATTTGGAAGGTTACATACTTATTCGGATGGCAAGTATGTAACCTTGTTTCAGCAAGACTGGACCCCCCCTCCCCCCCACCCCCGGTCACGGGATCGGATCCCGCCTTCCCCTTGACAAACACCATTTCAAACGACCTAAACCTCATCCCACTCCCCATTTTCTTCAAAGAATTCACTACAGCACTCGATGTGGGATTCTTGATGTCCTCTTCGGGGTCGAGAACTGTGAGGAAAGGTATAATGTTGTATCATGCAGGTAGTTTTCAGCATGTGATGAGCGAAACAAGTTTCATCAAAAAGTTGAACCGGACGTTGAAACATGTGTCCTGGCAAACAAACATCAAACGCGTCCAGGTAAGGAGGAATAGAGTATGAACAAACCTCCACGAAATCGCATTCACATAGACATCAACCGTAGATAAATGAAGCAACGAAATGCCAGCTTGAAGCCTGAGCCTTGACATCGACTTGGGGTGTTGTTGCATCCCACTCTTATACAGTCCGGCATTATCAACCAACGACATGAACATTTTGAGTGTAGGAGAGAAGGGGACTGGAAATTGAAATTTTGCCTGAAGGTGAGTCCCGCAACGAGAGTTGGGGTAAAGGAGAGCGACCATACAATTACCTTGCGTTAAGCAAGGTCTCCCTCAGTCGAAATTAGTCAGACTTCCTGTGACTTAGCTTAGCTTAGCAAACAAGACGATACAAGT
>QLOY01000557.1:0-10400 GCA_003313965.1 Megacollybia marginata | reverse complement strand
GAAGCCATCAAAGGCCTAGATGGTCTGCCAGAGGTCTATAAAGTTGGAACACCCATCCAAGTATGCAGAGTGATAGCTAGGTTGACCTAGGCCTGAAACTGAGATATATCCAAAACCTATAGACTGATACTGTATTGACTAAGATTCATTATCCATTGACTGGGATTGACTGACATTCACTAGCATTCAATATACACAAAGGCTATTATTGACTGGGCCAAGTATGCAGAGTGAAAGATAGGTTGAGTATAAGGGTATACTGGCCTATAGCAGTTGAATATAAGCCTATGACAAGTGAATACATCTATATGAGGGTATATACATGCCTTTTAAGGAGTTGTATGTGTCTATTTATATTTTCACTGCCAGCTTTTCGAAAATAAAATGCAAATTGTGCAAGAACAAGAGCATGTATAGCAAAACGAATACCACCATTAGAACCTCTGCATCTGTCCATATAAAGAAGTTAAAAGTTCCCATGGTCACTGCTTGCCTTATCAGGGTATGCCTCCACTAATGGCTTCAAATGGATGTCACCATGAGAACCACATTGAAATTCTGCATCCATCCATATAAGGAAGTCAAAAGTTCCCATGGTCATAGCTTGCCTAATCTGGGCATGCCTTCACTAATGGCTTCAAATAGTTGCAATCAGGCTGATAAGAACAGAACTTACAGTGCTTGGAAGTTGTTCGAAGTCGGGATCTTCCATTACATTGTCGGGAAGGTAACCTCCACTTGTTGCCTGAGCAAACACCTGACTATCCCATCAAAGGCTAGTAATTAGAGGTAACCGAGGCTCCAGTTACCTCATCTAAGTAGACTAATGTGAGCTATTATCCCAATACCTCATTAAATCTTCCTTAATACTAAATTTAAACTTGGCTTGTGACCTGCTGTTTGTAAGGCGACGAGCAAAATGAGAGCTTATCAGGCCACTCAAAGACTTGGTAGATCTTATAATACTAAAACTAAAGAATATAGTGAATAGCCTAAAGGTTTAAATATGAGGTAGCTATCTGGTTGACGAACAGGTGTGAGTGGAGCAAGGAGATAACAAGGGAAAAAGATAAGCTATCTGTGCTGCATGTTCTGCAATAAGCTATCAGAAGTTAATTTAAGAGATAGCAGATAAGGGAAATGAAAGATAAGGTGATATGAATGTGAAATGAAATGGGGTTCTGATAAGGCACATGTTTGAGTGCTAAAATGAGGGGAAATCATAACACTGTTGCTATTTGAAGATGAGCAGGATCATGTGCGGACATTGGGATGTCGGTGATTGGCGCTACATCGGTGTTGCCCGATGCAGTGAGCTCAAGATGCCACTCAAATAGCCCAAAAAAAGCACAAAAAATCGAGGTATATTCATCGCACTTTAGACAATTAGTTTAAGTTCAATATATGGTCTAGAGTAAATCTGAAAATTTCACTATTGATCTGCATGACGGGTGCTGCGAGCCTTCTTGGGGGGCACATTCTCCTTCCCAACAGGAGTACAGGATTTGCACTTAGTGCCTTTATCAGCTCAAGGTGCTTGAGCTTTCTTGGCAACTTCTCCTGACTCAACACACTTCGCAAGGGCCTCTCGAGACTCACAAGACAAGGGCATCCAACAACAGGTGCCACTCTTCAGTGCATTGTGAACGGCTCGTAGAGCTCCCCCAGTTGTGATATGGGAAGGAGAAGTGAACAGAACATGGTCAGGCCACCCCATGAGCTCAACCTGGTACTTATGATGGATATTGATGTCGTAGTTAGTGTACGACATAACTATGATCTTCTGACCAGTGAAACCACCTACTAGCCATCAGTACCATTAGACACCATCTTCGTAATCTCTGCATGCAGTGAGGCATTGGTGTCTCGTTCTTCTGCATCTGAGATATATTAACAAGGCACAAGTAGCATTAGTGAATGAACTTTTTCCTTGCAGAACTCCCCAATGCTTGAATGTGCGAACAATGTCATTCGGATACATCTTGAGGATATCAATCATGAACTTTTCGACACCTGGAGTGGCAATCCACTCAGGTATGGCTGTGTCATCAAGATGTCCTCAGGTGAAAAATGTGAACCTGTAGTTGCCAGTACAGTCAGCGAGCGCATACATCTTGGTGTAGGTCAATCCAGATAACAAATTTAAGACAAACTTACAATGCACCGCTTCTTTGATGTGTCGAACAGTATGTGCTATGTCTTGTGCAGCTGCAAGGTTGGAAACACGGATGCCATGGGACTGAACCAAACGGTGCTCGAGAAGGTTGTCAATGAGCTCCTTCTTCCTCTCCTCAGACATAGTGTCAGGATCAAGTGCAGGATCATTTCTGGCAGCCTCGTGTATGTCTTGGATTGTGAGTCTTCTACTCACTATGGTCGCCTAATCGGGTAGTGGACTTACATAATCTTGCCGGACCTTTAAATACTTGCTCGCTTCCGACCGTACGACTTAGATTTTGCCTTTACACTGTTTTCATTGAGACTATACACTTGGTCTCGTTCTGTGGTGTGAACTAAATCTAACCCTTACAGTTTTTTGAACGACCTTACATCGTATAATCTCTATCGCAATGGTAAAGAAAACCAACAAGAAAACTCGCTCTGCTACGCAGACGCAAGTACCACTGGTATCGTCTACTCCTCGAGACGACGGTGAGTTATCCTCCCATTATGTCGCTAACCGAAGGGAAAACGATAATTCCCCAACACCATTGAGAAAAAATTCCCCGCCTCGAGGCAACAGTCATCGTTCTTCGACTGGAGCACAACAAGGCTCAATGGATCGTTCTGCCGGTCATAGTGTGGCTAGTCAGTATGGAATCCCTGGATCGTCCTCAATTGGACAAAACTCTTCTTTGCGTGGCGCTGCTACGAGCGCTTGGATTCAAGATCATCGTTTTGCTATTCCTGATGACATACCTGGCAGACGACCCTCATCTATAAATTCTGAACCCATCCGTCATTCTCGAAGGAATGAATCTGATAACCAGTCAGTACGATCAGAAAAACAAATGAAATCCACCTCAAAACCTCCCTCAATCCCCACAACTATATTGGAACAGTCCGATCGCTCCAAGGCTCGAAGTAATGAATCCGAAGCTCCTCCATCCCGGAGTAGCTCAGTTGAACCCATGCCGTCGAAAAAGGCAAACCGTCATCGTGCTGAAAAGCAACGTCACCATGGAGCCACTCGAATTGAAGACGAAGAAGATTTCGATTTCCAAGAGCAATTGTTTGATGATGCTCATGAGAATAGGAATACTGCATCGGCTGATCCTCCCATCTTGTCTGAAGCCTCGACTTACTTGAAGAAATACCTGGAACTTTGTAACAACTATGAACGCGACGTGAATGACGTACCTGAAGATTTGTTGGATTATGCATACGTGAAAGCCACTCACACGTACGAGCGTACTCTTTCTGCGGTGCTGGAGAAGCGTGCTCGATCTGGAGGTGCGAGTGGTAATGTTCCCGCTGCTCAAGATAAATTTCTGGATAACGCACGTGAAAAACTGAAACGGTACAAACAAGAAAGTACCTTTGCAGACACTGCTGGATACAACCCTGCTGGTATCAACTCGCGTAGTCAATTTGCGAATAAAGACTCTCGAGTAATCAGCGGAGGTAAAAATGACCGTCGCTCTATCAAACCAAAGTCAGAACGGGAAAGTACAGGTTTACCTCCTAATTCAAGCCGTAAGAATTATCATTCTATACTGGATCGTAGTGAAGACCCTGCCTTCTCCAACTGGATGAAGGAATGGCAAGGTCGCGTTGCTCTACAAAACGTTAGAAATATGGAAATCAGGAAGACTGGAGTCACGAATATCCCCGACCAGGGAATTGGATTCGATTCTGAAGGACTTCCCTATGAACTGAATAACCCACCTCCGCATGTACGCGACAGGTCCGACCCTCCTCTGTATTCAACACCTGGTCCTTCTCGTGGCAGTTGAAAAACACCTTTGGCTGAAAATATGACCGGTGGTGGTGGACCTCCATCTGATAGTAGTGATGATGAGTCTGGATCCGATTCAAGTGATGATGATGAAGATGGAAACTCTGACAGTAATGATAATGGAACAAACGCGGGTGACTCTGGATCCGAAGATGGATCGACTAGTGTCCGAGGAGTGATTCCTAGTCGTGATAGCAATCCTTCCTCCTCTGAATCTGATGACGAACATCCTGGAAACCCTGGACGTGGCCACCGTAATTGAGGAAATCACAGGCAGCATCAGCCTGGTAACCTTGATATCCATCGTGGTAACCGTCGTGACGATCGTAGTTTGACTCACCAGCAACAATTGCACAATGAGATGAAGGGCCAGTTATTCCGACTTATTCTTCGTGCTGTTGGCCATGAATACGCTGGAACTCCTGTGAAAATTAAGCTGGAGGAACCTGGAAAGTGGAACGGACGAAATCCTGCCCGATTTGATGAATGGCTACAAGACTTACTTCGTTACATTGATCTCACTGGATTGAGTGGACCAACCCGAGACTCACAACAAGTTCGATTGCTTGGAGTATGTTTGGAAGGTGAAGCGCTATCGTGGTATAATGTGGTAGTGGATCCCATATATTCTTTTGGACAAGTTCGTACCCGAGACTGGACCTTTGCTGAGGCAGTCTGGGCACTGTATAATCATTTCGTTCATGACGTGATGCTAAACAATGCGTCTTGAGACTTTCAGCATGTTGCCTGGAAGGACGCTACCGGGATTAGTGGATTCTATTTCAATCTGGTCAAACACGTGTCCAGAATGTTATCTCCACCTACTGATAGTGTTCTGGTGGAAAGGATTATGAATCAAATACCATCCGACATGCGTGAATGGCTAATCGATGATGAAGACGTTGTGCCTGAATTGATATCCGCTCGTAAGTTGGTGCAGCTATGCCGTCAATACGAGCGAAAGCAGAAGGTCCTGAAGCACTACCAGGAGAGGGCTGGTGAGGAACGGGAACGTCTTGGAAATTCGTCCGAAACTCACCAACGATCCTCTCATCACCATGACTCTGAATCTCCTTCGAACACACGGCACCGTGATCACCGCAACTCTCACCGTAATGGACATGATACTGGATACCAAAACAAGGATCACCGCCCACGTCGAGAAAGACGTGAAGACGAGCGCCGTCAGCGAAGGGCAGAACGTTCACGTGACGGGTGCATAAATGATCGAAAGCACCATGATCATAAACCTCATCGACACGACCACAATCATTCAAATTCTAATTCTGGTCAACACAATCACCCTGACCACAAATCTGGGGCGAGACCTGATGATGTGTGTCGAACATGTGGAGAAAAAGGTCATTGGGCGAGGGACTGCAAAAAGCAAGCGCCCGATAATCGTAATGGATTCCGCGCTATGCGAGACGCCGAGGAAGTGAATCCTGAAATTGAACCTGAAACCAATAACCCTACTAAATCATCAGAAAACGTTGAAGCTCGTGCTATGGGAGAAATGGATGAATCCGATGGACTTGAATACCTTTCCAGTCCCGAATCTGCGTCCTCCTCCGGGAACACTCAACCATTCGATGATTGCTATTCACACTCAAGTAATGATGAATATAGTGGATACGATCGCGAAGGATTCGCCTCAATGCGAGTTAGTGAAACTTCTCTGCATTTCACCAGTGAGGTCATTTGGCAACGATATGTGGATGACATGATTCTCAGTCAAAACTATAATCCCAATAACTCTGTACTGACAGATCGGGCAGATGAGCTGGATGAATCCCGCGCACTTTGACAACGGCTCTGCCTACGACAACATCGATTAATGAACAATGAGTTCGACTCGGATGCAGAATCGGAATCCGACTCTGGAAGTGAATCGAGTAGAAATATTTCCTACAATATGTGGGACAGCGCATCTCCGTCCACATCTGATGATTCCAATACTGATTATCATTCATTCGACAAGGATGAATCTGACTCTGATAGTGAAATCCCTGACTTGAATGAGGAGTCATCTTCTGAGTCTGGATCTCTTCCGTTGCTAGTGGATGTTACGGATGATGAAATTGAGGACTATCATGTGGATAACATACCTACCCCCGACCCCTCTCACTCAACTGTTGATATGGCGGGGATCCGAGTCGTGGATGATACTGTCGAATCGATCAATACAATTCTGGCTAATTCTGCCACCTCCTCTCCTAGGAAAACAGCATTTGTGAAACTGTCTTCCAAAGCCATTGAGCGTCCACATCGGAATCCAGATAATAATCATGACATCGGGGGTGTTAAAGCTTACACTATGTTCGACTCTGGAAGCACCAGCGATTCTCTTAGTCCGGACTTCACTCGAGTAGCAGGGTTGAAGGTACATGGACTCGCGAAACCTCTCAATGTCCAACTTGGCACAGTTGGAAGCCGATCGAAAGTCAATTACGGAACCTCTGCTCGTATGAAAATTGGATCTGTGAATGAAGACTATTATTTTGACATCCTCAATATCGATCGATACGATTGCATACTTGGAACTCCATCCATCCGCAAGTTTGGGATATTAATTGACTTGGCTAACAACACTATCGTCATCAAGGGAATGAAGTATAATGCACTCACAACTGAAGATGATACTGTTGAACAAGTCCGTCGTTCAGCTTCAAGGATCGTATCTGCGAGTCCTGAAGCCCCTATTAATCACTGACTCCCAGCGTCTTCCGACTCAAGGACAATCCCACCTGATCGGAAGGTTAGCGCTCAGAAAAATGGGGAGTCTCGGATTAAAGAACACTTGAAAATCGTACTGATGGATCCCAAGTTCGAATATGGAACATTCAAAATGGGGAGGAAATCGACAATATTGACATCGATAACCAAAAGTCGAAATTATACAAGAATTCACGCACCAGATTTGCAAAAACAACTTTGACTAACCAGAACAATTGAATTCTTGCAAAAAATGAATCCTGAACAGGTAAATAATCCGGATGTCGTACCTGATGCGCTTGAACGCACCAATCGTCATCACAAACTCTCACCTTGAATAAGCTAACCAATTGGAGTAACCCTGAATCCTCTCAACCCGTTGCCCAAATTCAATATGCCTTTCGGAATACCGGTTCAAACAAACCATGTCTTGGATTTTTTGGCCAAAGTGGCGCGTTTCAAGTTCAGTTGGGCCAGTGGAGCCTACTATTATGCTGTGGACTACACTCACCATCAACTTAGTCTCCCTGAATCCACCTCACCCGACGCATTCCCTCATTTGTTTTGGAAAACAATATTGGATGAATCCGCTGCTGTGGTTGATGGAGAACTGCTCGAGTTGATGACAAGAGGATTAGAAGGAAGAGAATCTCCGTTCTTTACCGGCAAATGGACTCCGGTCTCCTTGAATCTTCGTGTCAGCAATTCTCTATTCGATGAAGCATACTCCGCTATCACCAATAACCCGATCCCCATCCCGTCTAATTCAACCAGTCAATCCACAAGCTCGGTTGAACTCAATCTTGCCGCAGTCAGCATCTCTGACCCGTCTCCTGTTGTCGTTCGTCTGCCAATCTCTGAATCTCCCTCCACTTCGTCTGTTGATGGACCCACTGTTGCTTATACTAGCGAGGGTCCCGGAGACGTCACACCTAGAGCTTATACTAGCTCGGAAGGTGATACCGCACCTAGGGCTTATAATAGCCTGGAAAGTGTCAATTTGGTGGATGGTTATGGTGAACCTGGCAATAACTTACACTATAATGATACCGACATGGAACTGGGACGTGGGTGACCCACGAATGGGGAGAATGTGAGTCTTCTACTCACTATGGTCGCCTAATCGGGTAGTGGACTTACATAATCTTGCCGGACCTTTAAATACTTGCTCGCTTCCGACCGTACAACTTAGATTTTGCCTTTACACTGTTTTCATTGAGACTATACACTTGGTCTCGTTCTGCGGTGTGAACTAAATCTAACCCTTACATGGATGGTAGCTTTGTTAGCCGTAGTTCCATGAACACATAAAATATAGAGAGGAAATCACATCACCTTTGTTGAGTTCCTCTGCTTTATAATGAATTATCATGTTCATAAGATTGGGTTTACATGCGTGTTTGTAGCCCGATGATGTATGCAAAAGTTTGTGTAGGTATTGGACTTTTCGATTGTGCTTGGTGGCAATCTCATTTATGCGGCTTTCGTGATCATCGGTAAGTTTCTTGAGGTCTTCAACAAGAGCTGTGTGTCTCGCTTTCACTTGAACCTGACGAAGCTGCTGTGCAGCAGTGTTAAGCTGATGTTTATGTTCATGGGGATTAAGTCGTGGATGCGATGGTTTGCACTGAGCCCACATTGATGCGACAGTGCTAGTGAGAGCCATTGAGTGAATGGAATGGACAACTGCAAGCTGAGATGAGTCACTATAAGAGTTTCAAGTTACTGAGGAACCTTACCGATGTCTCTCTATTTGACAGCTTGAACACCGCCAGCCCTGCAGTCCAGAACATTGACGCTGCTGATGTGGCAATACCATTGTGGAAACCCAGATAATGGATCCGGCGAAGTCATCCCTTAATTTTCCTCTTTTGCCAGTTATGTTTACATGAGCCCAGTAGATGGTGACATAATGCTTGATTCCTGCTACAATTTTTTCTTTCTTGGCAGTTATAGGTACGCGAGCCCAGTAGATGGTCCAGAACCTTCTCAGGCTATCACTCAGACCTTGATTTTGGAGCCTCTAAGTAATGAAGGACAGCAAACAATCATAAATTTGACCTCTTACCTTGCACCCTATGACAGAGAAGAAGAATAAAGGAAAATCAAAAGGTTCGTTCATTGCTGTTGGTGATAGGTCATTGATTATTGCCAGACAACAACAACGAAGAAGAAATACCTTCGTCTCAGCCAGACAAAATTAGCGAGCTCAACTTCCAGCCCAACAGCACATCCAAATGTTACGTCTCGCAATGTTGCATGCCTTAATGCTATTGAGGCTGCGCTTTGTGAAGAAGTGACCCAACATCTGGCCTTGACCGATCCTTTCTTCGGTGCTCTGCATGCACAGTGCCAGGGTACCTCTGATGAAGCTCAGCCAAACAGTGTGGATTGAGGTCCTGTCCGCTCCACTGCTTCAGCTCCTGTCATTCAAAACCACCAGGCCCCATATGTCAAACTCAATCCCAGTCTTTTATGTTCTTTTCAGTGGTCGTCACGCCAGAGTATACAACTGTTGGTGAGTACTGTTATTTGAGAAATCTGAACATCCTTTAACACTTACCAGGGAAGAACTTCAGAGAGCAGTTGCAAAACATGGTGGATGTTTTAAAGGTTACAACACATTCAACCAGGCCCTCTTTGCATGGGAATATTCACATCGTGATAATCATGCTCCAGACCCTTGTCTGCTCCCCTATCCTATTTGTGATGATAATTGAGTTCCTGTATATTTGCCTCGGTTGCCTTGCTTAGGGCTTCAAACCATACCCGTAAAGGTACGGTTGTACGGGACCGTCAATACTGGATGGTACCCGTACCGTTTCCGCTTTTGGAAGCCCAGAGTACGGCCGTATTCAATACGGATAGGGTTCAACTTGTTGTATAGCCTAATTTTCTGACTGGTTTCGCAGGCATCAGCTCAGAATGGTTCATTTCATTCATACTAAAGTAAGTACAGACCACTAGAACCTCTACAATGCTGATTTTGTACCAGTAAATACAGGCATATGGGACGATACGGTACGAGATATGGGTATGTTCAGTCCCGGCCTGTATCTTCAGAATTTCCATACGGGGATCCACCGTATACGGGACAGCCGTCTTCAGTATACGGGATGGTTTGAAGCCCTAGCCTTGCTGATACGCTGGTTATGCAGCTAGACCTACAAACTGACAAGAACTACCTCCTAGGCTATCCTAGAAGCCCGAGGATGAGTATAGGTTTGCCTAGAGTGTCTATGGTGTTGAGACTCGAAGGTTGAATGCCCTCAGAACTTCAAAACTCGTTACTGGCTGTTGATCTGTGACTTAGCTAGCTACTGAGGTTGGATTACTTAGCAAGGAGTACTATTAGGTAACAAGTATTGTCAAGGAACCTGACCAACTGATTTACTCGATTGGTTAATGTCTACTGGTACCAGAAGTATTGAGTGTTAGCTACAGAGTCTAACAATGAAGTCACATGATGGCTCCTCAGAGAGAAAAAGGAAGAAAGAGATTGCAGAGAGAGAGCTAGAGGCCCAGAAGAGCACCTGACTCTGCATCACATTTGTCATCAGACCCTACCGCATGGTTGTCTTGATAATACAAGACTTTCAGGATGGAATGCACCAGATATAGGGGCCTCGGAGGACTTCTGACCATCCGTCACAGCATAAGGATGATCAATAGGCCTTTCTAGGCTTGCCTAAAACCAGTGAAACATGTTTCAACACATGCGTAGCAT
>QLOY01000556.1:0-23962 GCA_003313965.1 Megacollybia marginata | reverse complement strand
GCATGTCAAAGTTCACCATTTGATATCGTGCCGTGGCTCTGCCATATTCTGCCAGGCTATGCATATATTAGCTGTCCAGAATCTATGCAAAAGCTCTTTGGAAAGCTGTCAGTAATTTATGCATAGATGCTACAGCATCTGGTGTTATGTCACTAACCGAAGGGAGAACGATAATTTCCCAACGCCATTGAGGAAAAATTCTCCGCCTCGAGGCAACAGCCATCGTTCTTCGACTGGAGCACAACGAGGCTCAGTGGATCGTTCCGCTGGTCATAGTGCGGCTAGTCAGTATGGATTCCCTGGATCATCCTCTATTGGGCAAAACGCTTCCTTGCGTGGAGCAGCAACAAGCGCTTGGATTCAAGATCATCGCTTTGCAATCCCAGAGAACATACCTGGCAGATGACCCTCATCTATAAATTCTGAACCAATCCGTCATTCTCGAAGAAATGAATCTGATAGTCAGTCAGTACGTTCTGAGAGACAAATGAAATCCACCTCGAAACCCCCTTCCATCCCCACCACTATATTGGAATAATCCGATTGTTCTAAAGCTCAAAGCAATGAATCTGAAGCTCCCCCGTCCCGGAGTAGTTCCGCTGAACCCATGCCGTCGAAAAAGGCGAGCCGTCGTCGTGCTGAAAAGCAACATCACCATGGAGCCACTCGAATTGAAGACGAGGAAGATTTCGATTTCCAAGAGCAATTGTTGGATGATGCTCGCGAGAATAGGAACACTGCATTGGCAGATCCTCCCGTACTGTCTGAAGCCTCAACTTACTTGAGGAAGTATTTGGATCTCTGCAATATGTATGAACGCGACGCGAATGATGTACCTGATGACCTGTTGGATTATGCGTATGTCAAAGCTACGCACACGTATGAGCGTCCAATTTCCTCAGTTCTGGAGAAACGTGCTCGAGCGGGAATTGAGAGTGGTAATGTTCCTACTGCTCAGGATAAATTCCTGGATAGCGCATGTGAAAAATTGAAACAATACAAACAGGAAAGTACCTTCGCAGATACGATTGGATATAATCCTGCGGGAATCAATTCGCGCAGTCAATTCGTGAGCACTGACTCTTGAGTAATCAGTGGGGATAAACCTGATCGTCGTTCTGTCAAACCCAAGTCAGAACGAGAAAGTATTGGTTTACCTCCAAGTACAACCCATAAACAATACCATTCTGTGCTGGATCACAGTGAAGACCCTGCTTTCTCCGACTGGATGAAAGAATGGCAAGGTCGAGTTGCCTTACAGAATGTTAGGAATATGGAAATTCGGAAGACTGGAGTCACGAATATCCCTGACCAGGGAATTGGATTCGACTCTGAAGGACTTCCATACGAATTAAACAACCCACCTCCGCATGTGCGCGATAGGTCTGACCCTCCTCTGTATTCAACTCCGGGTCCCTCTCACGGCAGTCGAAAGACACCTGTGGTTGATAATGTGACCGGTGGTGGTGGACCTCCATCTGATAGTAGTGGCGACGACTCTGGATCTGGTTCGAGTGATGATGACAAAAATTCTGATGATGATGGCAATGGAACGAACACTGGTGAATCTGGATCTGAAGATGGGTCAACTAGTATTCGAGGAGTGATGCCTAGTCATGACAGTGATCCTTCCTCCTCTGAATCCGATGATGAACATCCTGGAAATCCTGGACGCGGTCACCGTAATCGAGGAAATCACAGGCAGCATCAACCTGGTAACCTAGATATCCATTGGGGTAACCGTCGTGATGATCGCAATTTGACTCACCAACAACAATTGCGCAATGAAATGAAGGGCCGACTATTCCGACTAATCCTTTGTGCTGTCGGTCGTGAATATGCTGGAAACCCAGTAAAGATCAAATTGGAAGAACCTGGAAAGTGGAACGGATGAAATCCTGCCCGGTTTGATGAATGGCTACAAGACTTACTTCGTTACATCGATCTCACTGGATTGAGTGGACCAACTCGCGATTCACAACGAGTTTGATTGCTTGGAGTATGTTTGGAAGGTGAAGCGTTATCGTGGTATAACGCAGTAGTGGATCCCATATATTCATTTGGACAAGTTCATACCCGAGACTGGACCTTCGCTGAGGCAGTCTGGGCTCTATATAATCATTTCGTTCATGACATGATGCTAAATAACGCGTCTCGAGATTTCCAGCATGTTGCATGGAAGGAATCTACTG
This sequence comes from Megacollybia marginata, assembly GCA_003313965.1. Classification (NCBI taxonomy): domain Eukaryota; kingdom Fungi; phylum Basidiomycota; class Agaricomycetes; order Agaricales; family Porotheleaceae; genus Megacollybia; species Megacollybia marginata. Next base: position 21,770 of record QLOY01000556.1, on the reverse strand, counting down.
GAATCAGTGGATTCTACTTCAATTTGGTGAAACATGTGTCGAGAATGCTTTCACCACCTACAGATAGTGTTCTGGTGGAAAGAATCATGAATCAAATTCCATCGGATATGCGCAAATGGTTGATTGATGATGAGGACGTGGTGCCTGAATTGATTTCTGCTTGCAAATTGGTGAAGCTCTGTCGAACAACGGCTCTGCCTATGACAACATCGATTAATGAACAATGAGTTCGACTCGGATGCGGAATCGGAATCCGACTCTGGAAGTGAACCGAGTAGAAATATTTCCTACAATATGTGGGACAGCGCGTCTCCATCCACATCTGATGATTCCAATACTGATTGTCATTCATTCGACGAGGATGAATCTGACTCTGATAGTGAAATCCCTGACTTGAATGAGGAGTCATCTTCTGAGTCTGGATCTCTTCCGTCGCTAGTGGATGTTATGGATAATGAAGTTAAGGACTATCAGTCTGAATCGGATATCGTTCAAGACTATCATGTGGATAACATACCTATCCCCGACCCCCCTCGTTGATATGGTGGGGATCCGAGTCGTGGATGATACTGTCGAATCGACTGATACAATTCTGAATAACTCTGCCACCTCCTCTCCCAGGAAAACAGCATTTGTGAAACTGTCTTCCAAAGCCATTGAGCGTCCACTTCGGAATCCAGATAATAATCGTGACATCGGGGGTGTTAAAGCTTACACTATGTTCGACTCCGGAAGCACCAGCGATTCTCTCAGTCCGGACTTCACTCGAGTAGCAGGGTTGAAGGTACATGGACTTGCGGAACCTCTCAATGTCCAACTTGGCACAGTTGGAAGCCGATCGAAAATCAATTATGGAACCTCTGCTCATATGAAAATTGGATCTGTGAATGAAGACTATTATTTTGACATCCTCAATATCAATCGATACGATTGCATACTTGGAACTCCGTCCATCCGCAAGTTTGGGATATTGATTGACTTGGCTAACAACGCTATCGTCATCAAGGGAATGAGGTATAATGCACTCACAACTGAAGATGATACTGTTGAACAAGTCCGTTGTTCAGCTTCAAGGATCGTATCTGCGAGTCCTGAAGCCCCTATTAATCACTGACTCCCAGCGTCTTCCGACTCAAGGACAATCCCACCTGATCGGAAGGTTAGCGCTCAGAAAAATGGGGAGTCTCGGATTAAAGAACAACTTGAAAATCGTACCGATGGATCCCAAGTTCGAATATGGAACATTCAAAATGGGGAGGAAATCGACAATATTGACATCGATAACCTAGACCCAAAAGTCGAAATTATACAAGAATTCACGCACCAGATTTGCAAACCGACATACAGAACAATTGAATTCTTGCAAAAAATAAATCCTGAACAGGCAAATAATCCGGATGCCATACCTGATGCGCTTGAACACACCAATCATCATCACAAACTACTTCGACTAACCAGAACAATTGAATTCTTGCAAAAAATAAATCCTGAACAGGCAAATAATCCGGATGCCGTACCTGATGTGCTTGAACGCACCAATCGTCATCACAAACTACTTCGACTAACCAGAACAATTGAATTCTTGCAAAAAATAAATCCTGAACAGGCAAATAATCCGGATGCTGTACCTGATGCGCTTGAACGCACCAATCGTCATCACAAACTCTCACCTTGAATAAGCTAACCAATTGGAGTAACCCTGAATCCTCTCAACCCGTTGCCCAAATTCAATATGGCTTTCGGAATACCAGTTCAAACAAACCATGTCTTGGATTTTGAATCCCCCTCACCCGACACATTCCCTCATTTGTTTTGGAAAACAATATTGGATGAATCCGCTGCTGTGGTTGATGGAGAACTGCTCGAGTCGATGACAAGAGGATTAGAAGGAAGAGAATCTCCGTTCTTTACTGGCAAATGGACTCCGGTCTCCTTGAATCTTCGTGTCAGCAATTCTCTATTCAATGAAGCATACTCCGCTATTGCCAATAACCCGATCCCCATCCCGTCTAATTCAACCAGTCAATCCACAAGCTCGGTTGAACTCAATCTTGCTGCAGTCAGCACCTCTGACCCGTCTCCTGTCGTCGTTTGTCTGCCAATCTCTGAATCTCCCTCCACTTTGTCTGTTGATGGACCCACTGTTGCTTATACTAGCGAGGGTCCTGGAGACGTCGCACCTAGAGCTTATACTAGCTCGGAAGGTGATACCGCACCTAGGGCTTATAATAGCCTGGAAAGTGTCAATTTGGTGGATGGTTATGGTGAACCTGGCAATAACTTACGCTACAATGGAACTGGGACATGGGTGACCCACGAATGGGGAGAATGTGAGTGTTCTACTCACTATGGTCGCCTAATCGGGTATTGGACTTACATAATCTTGCCGGACCTTTAAATACTTGCTCGCTTCCGACTGTACGACTTAGATTTTGACCTTACACTGTATTCATAGAGACTATAAACTTGGTCTCGTTCTGCGGTGTGAACTTAATCGAACCCTTACATTTCACCACCAACCTTCCTCGAGTTGAACCCACCATCAGAGACGAGGAATCCGACATGGGTACTACACCCGGAAGGCGACAACCGGTCCTCGCCCCCATACCTCATCGAAGTGCCATGCAGTCAGTCTCCTTTATTCATCCCCAGCTGCTCAACAAGAGGCCGCTGCCCAAAACCCCGGAACCATCTGGCAACCAATCTCATACTCATAGCCCTCAACCTCCGTCGAGACCTATATCAGCGTTAGCAGGCTCTGCAGTTACCCCAACTCGGGTGCTCCTCTCACCGTTTGTTCCGCAAGAACCAAGACAAGATACTGTCAGTGCCATACGAAACCACCGAACGAACCTGTATCTTCAAGCAGAGCCGGTTTCTGCAGCCCATCTTTTGAACTCGAATCCCAATAACAACGCTCACCTCATGAATCCTCTCAAACGGACAGAGCGCCTAGGAGAAATCTTTGGAGATATGCCACCGCAACCCGAACTCATCGATACCAGCAACCTACCAAGTCGAGGGGCGGGAGGAATGCCAGGTGATTCTGGAGACCCTAACGACCCTGGCGATAACGGTAACCCTAAAGGTGCTGGAGGACAGCGTCCTTTCCCTAACCTTCCTCAAGGCTCAGCCACCCCGCAAGGACAGTCAACCGTTGCTTCCAAGCCGTTGCCAACGTATCATTTTGATTTCAAATTGAAGCTCACGGACATACTGCAGTGGGATGGAAACATGGATGATATAGTTCGCTGGATGAGTAAGGTATCTCAGCTAGCAAACAAATCCGCATTAATATCCCAGCAACTTGGGGAATTGGTCCCGCAGAGACTTACCGGCTCAGCAGAGACTTGGTATTATTTGCTCCCGCTTCGATATCGAAGATCTATTGAAAAGAACTGGGTCTCGCTGCGAAATGCTGTAGGATTGTACTTTATGAATCGAAAATGGTTAGATCGTATGAAAGCTAAAGCGAGCAAGGCTTACTATCGTGAATCCGGACACTATCCCGAAACACCCAGCGAATATTTTATCAGGAAAAACGAGCTGCTAACAACGGTCAATAACCTGGATGATTCAGAGATCATTATGGAAGTTATGGATACGGCGCCGGCCAATTGGTCGACGATCCTCACGACACAGTCGTACAAGGATGTAGTAGAGTTCCAAGCGGCCATCCGATACCACGAGGACAGCCTTATGCATTTAGGCGGCACCGGTAATCCGGATCAGATCGATCGGTGGAAGGAAGTTTCTTCCCACCATCAAAGGTCCCGATCCGAGTCCCCAAGGGCTAGAGTTAACCTTGTAGGAGGTGAACTCCCTCCTCCGCGTTTCCCTAAAGACGACAGTGTCATCTCCAGGAAGGCCACTCCAAAGAGCAAAGGAGCTAGACCATGCCGACACTGTGGGAGTGAACTTCATTGGGATAACGAATGTCGGCATTCTAAGAAGGGAATGAGGACTGCAAGAACCCGCCTCGCAGAGTGCTCCCTTTCAGAATTAGAAGCTCAAGATAAGTACAACGAGCTTTACTATGGGTTAAGTGACGACGAGACTCAGGATTTTGCCTAACCCTCCAGACTACCGAAGCGTCGCAGGCCTCTTTGGGTTCTATGACAGTCCTGGAGGGGAATACTATCGGTCATGCTCAAAACAGTCAAGGTAAATCTATTTCCACGCAAGCTAATAAATTCTCAGATCACTCCCTTGTTAACCAACCCGACTTCATATCACCAATTTCCACACCACTACGAGCCTTCCGTATCAATTCAACCAGCTCGGCATGCACATCTTATTATACTAAACCTTCTCTCAATCAATGGACATGACAACAGCTAGCAAGAATGGTCACCTCTTCCAGCTTCAACACCTCCGCGGATAATGGTCAAACACTACTCAAGTTGTTGCGACTAATGGACCGGCCTCCTGGCTGCTCTTTCCTGGGTTCTAAAGCTGCTGAAGTAACAGTCTCCGTAAACAGCCTCACCGATACCCTAAGCTTAATCGTTGATTCCAGATCCGACATTACGCTCATCTCGGAAAAAGCTTACAATTCACTACAAAACAAAATCAGAATCCGCCAAGGTCAGAAAATCAACCTGATTCAAGTCACCGGGAAAACAACCATCTCAGGGTATGTCCCTTTGACCTTGTATTTCCAGACAACAGATGGTCCAGTAGAACTCACAGTAGAAGCATATGTGGTTCAAGGAATGTCTACGCCACTCATTTTAGGGAACGACTTCACAGATCAATACACGTTGTCCCTTTTACGCTGCGACACCCGGTCTTTCCTCCAATTCGGGACCTCTGGAAGAGAAACCGAAGTTTTTAACTCAGTAGGCACTCCGTTCTTAGATGAGGAGGGACATGCGTTCACATTTAGGCCACACTCAAGACCATTCCGCTACAGTTAGACGGATCCGTGTTCAGAAGGTACGGAGGCTAAAGAAGCATGCAGGTGAGGTCCTGGCTGCCCAGAGAATTCTCATCCCACCAGGCACTAGCGTTAAGGTTCCACTTCGAACCTTCTTTCCAGAGGGAGTGGAGGCTCTGTTCGTAGAACAGCAGATACATCCGAACGGCCATTTAGAAGAAATCTACAGCGCTCCCGACATGTTGGTCAGCAAGGATAACCCCTTCCTCCACGTCTCAAACTTTTCCTCGATTCCAATCATCGTTCCTGAAGGAAAAGTTCTGGGGAAGGTAAGAAATCCAGCATCCTGGTTAGACAAGCAACATCGTGTCCCTGAATTCCAATGGCGTCGACAAGTTTCTCTAATCTGTTCCCTTTTACATGCAAACACAGTCCAAAGCACTACGGTGATACGCCGGTTATGCGGCTAGGCCTACAAATCGACAAGAGCCTCTATCTAGGCTATCCTAGAAGTCCGAGGAGGGTTACAGGTTCGCTTAGAGTGTCTATGGTAGAGAAACTCGACAATTGAACGCCCTTGGAGCTTCGAAACTCGTTACTAGCTGTCGAACTTGGACTTAGCTGGCTATTGAGGATGGATTACTTAGGGATAAGTTCTACTAGGCGACAAGTGTTGTCAAAGAACCTAACTAACTGATTTACTTGATCAGTTGATGTCTATCTGTACGAGAAGTGTCGGGCGTTAGCTATGGAGTTTAACTACGAAGTCACGTGACGGCTCCTCGGAGAGAGAAGGAAGGAAGAGAATGCAGAGAGAGAGCTGGAGACCCAGAAAGGCACCTGACTAGGCATCGCATTTGTCATCAGACCTACCGCATGGTTGTCTTGATAATGCAAAGCCCTCGGAATGGGAAAGCATCAGACATAGGGGCCTCGGAGGACTTCCGACCATCCACCACAGCGCATGGACGATCGATAGGTCTTTCTAGACTCGCCCAAAAACCAGTGAAACGTGTTTCAACACACGCGTAGCATATGGACAAGATCGGCCGCCTCTTCAAAAGTAGCAAATCCGAGGAGGTTGGCATTTCAAATAAAACACGATCGGTGGCGCAGCACATGGATACCCACTTGCGGTGTTGCCTTTCTATGTCATTTCTCATCAGTTTTGACACATCGGACCGAGTACATGCATGGCCATTGTAGTTTAGTTTCGTTTCATCTATATTTATCAAATTTGTACAGTATATAAGACCCGAGGACCTAGTAGGACAGTAGAGAATTAACGCCCCTTGCCTACCCTCGGGTATCTGGCTCGGTGTAATACCAATTGTTTGTTTGATTGATCTCAAGTGCGAGATTAGTTGCTAAAAGTTTTGATCTTGAGACTCGGTCTTGAGAAGTTTTGGTCTTGTGAACTCAGGAATACGGAACTTGTCTGGAATTGAACCTTGATTGGTTGGGATTGGAACCCATCAATTGAACATTGAACTTAAGGTCTTGAAAGAACAGAACTTTGCAATAAGTCTTGCAAACCCGAGCAAACCACTTTGAAAGAAGTTTGATTTTGCGATCGAACTTTGCACGTTTCGAGACCGAGGGGCTTCTATTCTAAAGATAGACCTCAACTTGTACTGCAACAAGACTCCAAGAAAGTCGTCCACAGAGGCCTTCTCTTGTGACAATCCTTAAAAAGAGCATTAACTCACACCCTCGGAATATAAAGAGAGACTAGTGCATCAAGTAGGAGTTAGTAGTTGTGTGTGTTTTTGGGTGTTGGTTTAGTTGGTGTAGTTTAGCGGATCGCTTCCGCTCGGCTTCCCTCAGACCTTCGTCATCCGCACGCTTCTAGCGCCTGTCTCAGGTGTCGACAGCCCCGCTCCTGTGCAGACCCCACCCTTGAGCGTTCCTATCATCTGGCTGCCCCAGTGAGGCTCTTGTGTTATAAGAGTTGACAGAAGCAGACAGTTGTTAGTATAATAAAAGACTTGTGAAAAGTCACACCTTTGAGTAAAAGCTCTAAATAAAAGATAGCTCCGAAGCGTAACGCTCCGGGACCATCAACCAGTCGTCCGAACACTCGATCGAAGTTATTGAACGTCCCGCCTATTTGGCCAATTCCTGAAAGTCCGTCGAAGACAGATAGAGTTGATAAAGACTCTCTACACCCGAAGCATCGAAGTAAAGCTCGAATTGAGGCTTCGAAAAAGAGAAAACTCCAAACTATCAAAGACAGACGAAGGGACCCGTCCGAGGAGAGACATGACAGTACCTCAGATCAGTCGGAGGAAGACTCCGCGCAGACAAAACAACCACTTGAACTTGATTCGCCTACTGGCGATTTTGAAGAAGGAATCCCATCCGAGGGATCTTCTTTTCCTGTAACTCCAGTCGCGTCAACCTCTCAGTCCCAGACGGAACCACTTCCTGAGGAACTCTTAGAAGCGTTACGCGAAGGGAGAAAAACTTTGCTTTCGAACTTATGCCATCTGAGTAACACCCCGGGTGCTATTTCAGTAAATCAAAACAACAAACCATCAAGTAGCCGGACATCATCCGCGATCCCGGCTGCTATTCGTATTTTATTGAAACACTATCAGAACCAGGCAGCAGAAATGGCTACTAGATCATCTATGCCGTTGCCCGGAACGAAGGATGCACCGAGTATGTTTACTGGCAAAGATCCTGATCTCCTTGAGAGATACTTTGATCATGTCGAGCAGTTGCTCAAAGTCTGTAATATTACAGACGAACAAGAAAAGAAAAAGTACCTTGTAAAGTACACAAGCCCCTCGGTAGAGCGAGAGTGGAAAGGGTTGGATCGGTTTGACTCTGCGTTCACTTATGATGAATTCAAGGAGGACATACTCGACAGCTACTTAGAAACTCAGGATGCCAGCATGGGGGTGTATCAAAGGTTGACAGACCTATGTCAAAGGTACCGAGGCTTAGGGATCAACAAGGGTGTACGTGTGTTCGACTACATCCGAGGGTTCCGGGCTGCGGGAAAAGAGCTTCTGAAAGAAAAGAAAATGACTAGCCGGGAACTTGTGCAAGAGTTCCTTGGAACGTTGGAACCTACTTTTAGACATAGTGTGACAGTCAGACTTGGCAGTGCTAAGCAAATGAAGGAAGCTATCGAAGCTCAAAAAGCGAGGCTAGAGGCGCTGGAAGCAAGTGCTGCAGCTGGAGCCGCCCAAGGCCAACCAGCGGCCGTGCCAAATCCAACAGTTGCAGCTAAGTTTAAAAGACAACCAGTTGAGTATGATCTCGACGAAGTTTTGACCGAAGCCAAGCTCCTCGCAACAGAATATCGAAACAGCGGAGGTGTCTATGGAGTTAGAGGCTGCGCTGCAACAAATCTCGATAGACCGATCAAGCGGGAAGAAGATGGATCGCAGCTGGAAGCTCTAGTGGCGGCCATGCAAGATCAATTGAGCTTGGCACAAAAGAAAGAAAATGCTAGGGAAGCCGAGTGGAAAACTTGGGCTGCGAATTTAGTGAAGACCAATCAAGAAGCTCTGACGAGAGCTATCGGGAATGCTGAACAGTCAAAAGTACAGTTAATGCGATGCGAAGAGTCGTACACGCCAAGAGCTGGTCCGTCTAATACAAGCAGTAGCTTCAATCCTAAGGATTTCAAATGCTATTACTGTGACGAAACGGGACACGTACAGGATGACTGTGAACACAAGAAAAGGCATTTACGGATTGGTTGGATCGTAATGATCGATGGCAAATATTGGTTGCCAAGTGGAAAGTGGGTTCCGAGGGGCTCTGGAACAGAGCGTAAATCACCCAAGGCCTGTCTGGAAGAATACTACGCTGAAAGAAAGACACCAGCTGCGGAAATTAATGTAACAGAACTGTACAGGTTTTTAGGAGAAGAAGAACCTGAGGAGGCTCCTGTTAGCGCGTTCACGCATGCTGTGGTGGAAGACAGTGCGAAAGGCAGGTTAGACCTAGCCTCGGTGTTGAATCAATCAGGATTCTCGATAGAGGATCTACAAAGTTATCTCAGTACAAGGAGCAAGAACTATGATGCTTCCTCGGGAGGTAACCAAGATTTTTAAAGAACTCGATGAAGGGTACTGCAGGTCCGTCTCGGAAACCTAAGACGGATCGGTTGCCAAAGGTCCCGGAGAGTGAAACACAGAAAACTGGCGAAAAACAAACTCAGAAAAATGAAAACCCAGAAAGAGGAGTAGAAAAACAGAAAACAAGTAGACCGCGGACCTCTATAGAAGAAGTCCCGGATGTTGAAGTTCCTGAGTGGAGGCGTACTGCGCCTAAGACGAAAGAGACTCCAACGAAAGATCAAGAACTACCGTTTTTAGGAGTACCCGAGGTAACAGGGACTACTACGCGAGAAGTTAATCATAGCCGTGATCAACAAGTCAGGTTCGCACCCAACCCGGTCAACAAGGGCAAAGAAGAACCTAACTTTAAGCGGAGAGCTCCGGTAGAAGACCGGACCTCAGTAGAACAAGTAGCCAAGGGAGTATTGAAGCAACCGATAACCATTAGTCTGGAAGAGTTAGCAGGAATCTCGCCTGCTCTCCGAGAACAGATTAGAAGTGATTTTGCAAGAAGGAGATTAATGCCAAAGGGCATATTCGATGTTAATCTAGCCCGGGAGCTAGGTGAAGACATTTATCTATCAGGATCAGACGATGAAGCAGTGCAGGAAGTAAAGCCAGAGGAGGTCCGGGAGTACCGAGACTTCCCGGCGCCAGTAGTATCAGTCAATGTGACTTTAGACTCTGGCGTTCCCGTGGGTGCACTAGTAGTGTCTGACCCGGTAACTAGTTTTTGGAGTCATTGCCACCTGAAGAGAGGAGTAAGGTGATCGTTGCAAAGGACTCGGAATCATTACGCACGATTTGGCCGTTGATCAATGGGCATTCTAAAGAGGAGAGCATCAGTGATGCGGGCTCTCAAATAGTAGCCATGGCCAAAAGAATCGCAATAAAATTAGGGGTTCCGTGGGACCCAGACTTAAGAATCCGAATGCAGAGTGCGAACGGACAGGTCGAACCTAGCGAAGGACTAGCGAGAAATGTGAGTTTCACAATGGGAGAGGTCACTGCATACCTTCAAGTTCATGTTTTGAACAATCCCGCTTATGATGTACTCCTCGGACGTCCTTTCAAAGTGCTAACCAAGGCTGTAGCGGAAACTCTACCAGGAGGAGAAATGCTGTTAACATTGACTGATCCAAACACGGGAAAACGGTCAACAATTCCGACTTTTGAGAGAGGAAAGGGTCTGGGTGCTCCAGCCCAGCCGGCGAAGGATTTTCAGTAATCGATGATTTGGTCGAAGACCAAGGAGAGTTAGCTTTAATCCTTGAGGCAGATAATGAAGGAAAACCAAAAATTGTAGGATACAAGTTGCCGGGAGGCAAAGAAACCGAATTCAGTGATCAGGGGGTGATTTCGACCTACCTGTCAGCAAGCGTAGATTCGGTTAAGTTAACCGATCAAGAGCTACACACGCTCGAAACTCATTTAGCCGAAGTAGTGGGACCAGTGGAGTCAGAGAAGGTGACTGCCCTGCATCAAGCAACTACTGCTATGAAACATGAAGCCAAAGTACATGCACAAGATTCGAGACGAAAGTCAAAAAACCAGGATAATGAGATGCCTCTGAAGCAGTCCGAGGTTCTCAGTTATCTGGTAAAGAATGGAAGACTTAATGATGGAGAATTAATTGGCAGTACTGTAAACAGAGATAGGCAGTTAGCAGACGTTCACTGGAAAACTGAGTCGGTCTTTGCTGGAAAGAAGTACAAGCCAGTAGATCAGAAAGTGAAACCCATCCTAGGGGCTACTCCGGAGAAGTTTCAAATCGAAAGGAACATAGTCGGGGATCCATTAGAAGGGATGCCTGCATTAAATCCAAATCCACCGGAGTTTACACCTAAGGGGAGGTACTCCGAGGAGCAAAGAGAAAAGATGGATGAGATGCACGGAGGTGACTTCTTATGGCCCGAGGAGAGAAAATTGTTGCATCATGTTATCACTGAACAAAATGAGGCGTTTGCATGGGATGATACGGAGAAAGGCACTTTCAAGGAAGAGTTCTTTCCCCCGATTGAAATGGCTGTCAAGGAACACACTCCTTGGGTGCTGAGAAATATCCCAATTCCACCAGGAATGTATGATGAAGTCTGCAAAATGATCCGAGTTAAGATCGACGCAGGGACGTATGAACCGTCCAACTCCTCATACAGATCTAGGTGGTTTTGTGTAGTAAAGAAAGATGGGAAGAGTTTGAGAATCGTACACAGTCTAGAACCATTAAACGCCGTAACTATAGCTCATTCGGGACTGCCACCAGCCACCGAGGAGCTTGCAGAACAGTTCTCAGGGTACTCTTGCGGGGGTATCTGCGACTTGTACGTAGGATATGATGAAAGAACTCTAGCTCCCACTTCAAGGGACTACCCTACGTTTCAAACTCCTTATGGAGCACTGAGATTGGTCACCCTACCAATGGGTTGGACTAACTCAGTACCAATCTTTCATGACGATGTGACTTATATTCTCCGAGAGGAGATTGATTCCACATGTCACGAGACCGTATATTGATGATGTACCAATCAAAGGACCAAAGACTTGCTACGAACTAGAAGGTGGTGGATACGAGACCATACTGGAGAATTCTGGTATCCGACACTTTGTATGGGAACACATGCAAAACGTGAATAGGATCCTGCAGCGTATCAAGTATGCTGGTGGAACCTTTTCGGGAAAGAAGTCTATCCTATGTGCCGAGGAGTTCGTCGTTGTGGGTCACCATTGCACTTATGAAGGGTGAAAGCCAGAAGAGAAAAGAATGCGAACAATACTTGATTGGGGAGATTGTGCGGATGTGACTGGTGTGAAAGCGTTCCTCGGAACATGTGGCTTATGCCGCATGTTCATTAAGGACTTCTCCAAGATCGCAGAACCGTTACATCGACTCACCCGGAAAGGAGTCAAGTTTGATTGGGGTGATGAACAAAGGAAAGCCATGCGAAGGTTAAAGGAGGAATTACAGAGGTGTCCGGCTCTGCGAGCCATCGACTATGAGTCATCAGCCCCTGTAGTTCTAGCCGTCGATACTTCATGGAAAGCTATTGGCTTCTACCTCTATCAACAAGATCCCGAGGACCCTAAGAAAAAGTATTACGCGCGATTCGAATCGATTACGCTCAATGAATGAGAAGCAAGGTTCTCGCAACCAAAGCGAGAATTGTTTGGACTCATGAGAGCTTTAGAAGAAATGAGATACTGGTTGATCGGTTGTCGGAAGTTGATCATTGAGACCGATGCCTCATACATAATCGGGATGCTTAGAAACCCGGATTATGCACCGAATGCAACGATCAACCGTTGGATTGAAAAAGTTCTTATGTTCCATTTCACTCTAAAACATAAGAAGGGAAAAACTTTCGGACCTGATGGATTATCAAGGAGAGACCCTGCACCAGGGGATCCAGTGTTTGCAAACTCCGAGGAATATGAAGATGAACCTTATGGGCCTCCTGAGCTTGATTTGGGAAGTGCATCAGAAGAGGAACTTCATGACATCAAAGACTTTGCAGACGATATTGATAATCGAGGAGGTTATATGCTGGGGTGTGCCACTTCACCAAGAGATATCAAAGCAGAATGTATAAGACAGCAACAAGAGGATCAGATGCTTCTTGGAAAAGCTAGACAACAGATGAAGGATATCTATCAGATGAATGGCATGCGAGAGGATACCGCTTCTGTATTTGTGGAAATGTTGCTTCCGGATATAGACTATGCTGACAAAGACAAGATGGAAGACACAGAAGTGTATCCATTGAATCAAAGAACCAGCGCAGGTCTCTGCGCAGATGAACGAATACAGATGGTAAAAGAATGGTTGAAGGACCCACTAGTATGCCCCGAGGGGATGTCTGATAAGGAGTACAGACATTTCATCTGCTATGCTAGGCAGTTCTTCTTGAAAGACGAGAAACTTTACAAGAAATCAGAGCATTCAATACACAGACTCTTTGTGGAACCGCAGAACAGGATGTATATTCTGACGGCTACGCATGATAGTCTAGGGCACCGAGGGTTCTTTGCAACCAAGGCTTTGATTGAACAATGATTTTGGTGGCCGGAGTACAAACGGGATGTAAATTGGTTCGTAAAGACTTGTCATATCTGTCAGAAGAGGCAGAAACTGATGATAAGGATTCCACCTACTTTAACTTACACTCCGTCTCTGTTTCAAGTATGCCACATTGATACAATGCATATGACTCCTAAGTCAAATGGCTGCAGGATGATTTTGCATGCTAGAGATGCGCTAACCAATTGGGTCGAGGCCCAAGCAGTTAAATCAGATAATGCAAGAACCACTGCAAAGTGGCTTTTCGAAGACATGATGTGCAGATGGGGGGGGGTAGTAGTGTTATTCGTTTCGGATAATGCTCCTCAATTTGCAGCTGCTATCGAATAGCTTGAAAAGAAATATGGGATCCGCGGGATCAAGATTTCAGCGTACAATTCCCAAGCGAATGGGAAGATAGAAAAATATCATTGGGACATCCGACAGATGCTACACAAGGCTACTGGCAGGGACTTGTCTAAATGGTACTGGTTATTATTCCACGTTGTGTGGGCCGATCACATTACTATCAAGAAAAACCGCGGCTGTTCACCATTTTTTATGGTAACTGGAGCCCATCTGTTGATTCCACTGGACCTCATAGAGGCAACCTGGCTAACAGAACCTCCCGAGGGGCCTTTAACAACTGCAGAACTGCTAGGGATGCGGGCGAAAGCTTTAGCTAAGCATCAGCAACATGTGGCTGAGATGTGTTCCCGAGTGGACTTGGAAAAGCGGTCCCGACTCCATAAATATATGGAGAAGTATAAGAATACGATCAAAGAATGGGTCTTCAAGCGAGGGGACTTAGTTTTGATCAGAAATTCCGCTATCAAGGACCACTTAGACAGAAAAATGTATGAGTGATACCTCGGACCTTTGGTGGTTGTTTCCAGGTTGCGGGGAGGATCTTATGTCTTGGCAGAATTAGATGGGACACTAATGGACCGTAAGGTCGCGCAATTTAGGGTGATTCCGTATTTTGCTAGGAGAAAGATCAATTTGCCACAAAATATACACGACTTCATAGATGTGTCACCTGCCGCTCTAGACAACTTACTAGACTCCGAGGAGCCTTTGAACGAAGAGGATGCTGAAGACTATTCATTCGACGGGGTTAAACTAAAGCTAACTACCGGAGAAGATGACAATACTACATCCGATCTAGATCAAAACGAGGCTGACAGAAACGAGTTCAAGGAAAGTGATGAAGACGCAGATGACATAAATAAAGGAGTGGAAGGGTTGAAGACAAGGCGTCTAAGGCCTAGGAAAATAAGAAAGTAAATGTGAAAAGGGATGTTAAGCATCCACAGTGATAGTAGTGTCCGAGGACTCGGCTGGGACCGAGTCTGTGATTTGTTTGACAGTAGGAATGTTCCCGGGAGAAGGCTCGGGGAAAGACCTGCGAATTTCCGCGATAATTTTGTCGTGGAGAGCTAGAATAGCGTGATACTGATTGAGAAGGTAACTGATGCGAGCAACCGATTGACTGAGTGAATGACCAGATTCTTGAAGACGAATTTGAAATCCTTCTTTGTCGAGAGGACCAAATTCTTGAACTACATTCGTAGCTCTTTGAAGGCACCCTCGAGAATTTGGATCGTTGACCGCCGTTTGCGAGGCTATTGGAAATTGATCAGAACTGGAGAAAATTAGAGTCGAAAGACTCGACTTGCCTTGGATCGCCGCTTGCGGGGAGCTGAAAGCAGAGGTGAATGTCCTCTTGTTGGGATACTCCGCGGCGTGGCCTTTCTCCAAGATGTCGAGGGCCTGATAGTAAAGACAGGATGATATCAGCATGCCGGGAACTTCTCGATAGGGGAGATAAAGCACCTGGCCGCGTTGACTGGATTCCTGTCGCAAGTAATATAACCGTGCCCACTTTCTTCACAAAAGAAACAGACCTTGGGTGCCGAGGAAGGTCCTTCCTTTGTTTTCTGAAACTGAAGGTTCTGGACTCGTTCCTTCATAGTGTCGGCCTTAATGCGAGTTTTGACAATGTTACTGCCAGGGGTAGCACTATTAAGGAAGCCAGCGGCTGGATTCACGGTTTTGCTTTTATCAGTGGCGGTATCTTCGTCAACATCCATCTGATTGTTGGCATTGGTGACGTTCTGCACGAACTTGTTTGATATGTGAATCGATGCAAGTTTGTGACGACTCACGGTGATCTCGATGTCTTCCTCGTCGGTGTCGACGGTAGCTTTGGAAGGCCGTTGCATAAGTCGAACCAAGACTGCGGGTGTTAGTATGCGAACTCGTACCGGATTCCGTTTTTTATAGGGAGTAACAAAAGAGTGCTGAAGAGACTTGAAAGGTTTCGCAAATGCAGTACCAGTGAGTTTGCTGTGCTTTTCGGCAGCTCGAAGGATCTCGGAAACGGAAGTAACAATGGTTTCCGAGGTGCGAAGTTTGTGCGAGGATTGTTTGGTGTCCTCCTATGGGACATTGAGCTGTTGATTGGATCTATCCGAGGAGAGACTTACAATGAAAACGCTGGTTTTCTCAAGAAGATCGTTGTAATCTTCTACTTCTACCTTGGCCGCATCGTTGGATCGCATCTGACGTTGAAGTATGGCAGCCACAGTGGCCGCTCTACTCAAACTGAGGGCGATATTGGGCGGAATGTTGGGTTCAGAAGACATGTTCAATGAGGCGACAGAAGTTTTTGTTTTAGGATAAGACAAAGTGGAAGACAGGATAATTTTTGTGGATTATCTGACAGGTTTTTCATAGGCCTCGGAGGCCTGTGCTTACGCTTTATGCTTCACCTCATCAACCAGACTGTAACCGAGGACGGTTATGTTTTTTTTAGTTTGGGGGAGAGAGGCTGTGGCACCGATAAGCGACTAAGGAACAAACGAGTGAAAATTTTCATGTTTCAAACAGAATCTATTCACTTGCTAAGTTAAGTTGCCTGAGGAACGATATCTTAACACGGAAAGTCCCTCGGATGTGCAGATGATGGATAACATCGATTGATGCGAGGTGAGACATCGCATGCGGTGCACCAAAGTTAAGCGAGTAGCCATAAGGTACTCGTCAGCAACTCGTGATGGCGTTCGGTGAACACGCGCATGACTATAAGGAGCAACAACAGGGGCTATCAAAGGCCCAAGCAGCTCTGAGTAGACAAAAAAAAAAAAAAAAAAAAAAAAAAAGAGGCAACAAAGGGACAATCTAAGGAAATGAAACAAGTAGGGTGAAGGCCTAGCTGCCGCAGCGCGCTTATTCTTCCCATAATACAGTCCCCTATTTTGCCTGTGAATAGGACATAAGTTCGAATCCGTGAATGAACACGAGAATTTTTAAAATTCTGAAAGCAAGGTTCGGAAGAGTAAAAGGAATTTGAGTAGTAAGGTGGATAAGTGCAGCTATAACTTAGCGGTTGAGCGGGCATGTTCATCCCATCCTGACTTTTTGGTTTGCTTTAGTATTAACAACAGCTCAGAGGTTCGATACCCGAGGGATGAAAATCTTAAGGATAAACAAACCTCGAGCCTGTGTGTTAGAAGTGCAGCTATAACCTAGTAGTTAAGTTGGCAGTCAGTCCAAATCGTGTTTGACTCTATTTTTGAGGAATATGGCGAGGTCGCGAGTTCGCAATGCCTCTAAAGTGAGGGTTGACTCCGAGAGGGACTAAGTTGACTTAGTAGAAACTGTTCGAACAAGTTCACATGGGATCGGACAGGAATCAAGAAAAGTTGTATTTTATACAACTAACTAACGATACAGAGACATTACTATACTAACGAGACGAAATAGACTAAGTGGATACACTGTCTACGTCAGTAAGTAAGAGGTCTTGAGAAAATGCGATGACAGTTTCAAGTCTTGTCGAGGACTGTCAGTGATACAAGAGAGTTAATATTAGGGGGTTGAGAAACCCCCCGATGCAAGAACTAAAGATACAAAGACCATTCGGATGAATGATCTTTGTTTTATTTGCGAGCCGCCCGACCCTTACCCTTCGACGGCGAGTCCTCATCCATGTACTCGAATTGGTCATCATCGTTGATGGAAGGAGGAGTCGACGGAGCCCTGACGATAGGAACGTCGTCAATGGTGTCGAAAATATGATCCCCCAACTCCGGAGTGGCCGGCTTGGGAGGTAACTCCAAGTTCGAGGGACCAGCTTCAGGGGCCGGTGTGCTCTCGGGTTCTTCCTCAACCAATCCACAAGTAAGAAGAGATTTCGAAGGAAGGAAAGCTCCGAGGGATTGAGTTAAGAGAGCCAGCAACCGTTGGAACTCCTCAGACTCTCTGAAGTGGAACTGCAGTCCTTCAATTCCCTCGACCTGGAAAACCTGGCAGATCCGGCTTTGAAGGTCTTCAGCAGCAGAGAAGGTCATACTCATCGCTTGCTGAATCGTGCGAGTCAGGCTGGTGCAGTGGTCGAGCTGGGAGTGGAAGTTTGCGAGTGAGTGGGACACACCTAGAAGTTTTTAGAAAAAGGGAGTAAAAGAACTCAGGCGAAGACTTACTCTCGGAGTTGATCTGACCCAAAGTACGAAGACGATCAACCATTCGCAAGGTTGAACCAAAATGCATGATATGTGAACAACGCCCGCGATGGTTTATCACACAAGCTTGGCAAGATTTTCCGGGTTCACCCTCCTTGCAAATATAATTGCCAGTTAAGCAATTAGTGCAGGGAAGTCGAAGTGGGCGCTTAGCCATAGCGACGATCTCCGCGATGAGATCCTCGTTGAGCTGAAGGAGCTGACTATGCTCCGGGAGGTCGTACAACTTGTAAGCGTACCCTTGACGCATAAGAGAAGCAGCGGGGATTGGCTGCGACATGGGAATTGCGTCGTTGGGCACCCCATCCTCAGGTACTGGCACTCGGTTTGGATTAGGGCCGAGTGAGATCAAAGAGAGCTTGGAAGGCTCGTCGGGAGGTAGGAGGAGAGGAGGATTGCGTGGCGCTTTCTCCTTCTTCTTCTTCTTGGGTTGACTCCACGACGATTTGGACTTGGATTTGGATTTGGACTTGGATTTAGGCTTCGGTTTGGGAGGTGGAGGAGTATCCGACTCCACCAAGATGATTGAAGGGGACCGTGTGACGACGGTTTCAGGAATGACTCGAGCCTTTTTAGGAGGACGAGGAGTCTCGACGACTTCCTCCTGCTCCTCGACGATAGGCAAGTCGATGACATCGAGCTTGCGCTTATTTGACGAAGGGACTGCGTCAGCCGGTTCCCCAGTTGAAGTCCTGTTGGCTGAAAAGTCTGTCAGTAAGAGAGAAGATAGAAAGGTTAGAGACTTACCTCTGGAATAGACGATATTCCGAGGGATGGTCTGTAGAGCCGCAATAAGCTCCTGAGTAGGAGACCCAGAAGACGCCAGCTGTTGGAGCTCGGGATCGGGGGAACGGATTTTGAAAGGAAGGGAGGCATCGTATTGTCACTCAAGTTCTTCCTGAATAGCTCTCTCAGCCGGGGTCATCCGAAGAAGCAATTTGCCGAAACCAGCTAAAGTAGCTGGTGGGGCTCGAGGATATACAATCTTCCGCCCAGTAGCTAAGAAAGATAGTAAGAAAGGGACTAAATATAAGTTGAAAAGACTTACTAGGGTCCATAGCCTCAAGTCGAGGCGCTAATAGAGGAAGAGTCAAAGGACTCGAACGAGGAAGTAGGGTTGGAAAAGGGACTCCTCAAGGAGTCGCCGCTGTGCCGGAAGCTGGAGAAGGTGATAAAGTCACCTCCTCGACCAGGATTTCCACATCTAACGAGTGAGGGGAGGCTGCAGGAATTGGAGTCCACCGACCATCCGATCAAGACCCCATCGATAGCACCGGGGATAAGTCCTCGGGTGTTCGTTGTGGTACCCACAAAGGACTTGGGGGTATCAGGGAAGGACTTGACAGATAGGAAACCAGAGGGCCTTGGATTTGAGGAAACCAACTCGCATTTGGAGTCAGAGCTGCCTCCAAAGGAGTCGCAGCTTCCTCGACAGGACTTGACGACGGAGGCTCGGGAAGAGTCGCGATGGGTGGAATATGATCGGATGAAGACGAAGGGCCCCTCGAAGGGACTGAAGCGCGCTTCAAAGAGATCGATAATGAGTCGAATTAGCAGAAGAAAGAATTTGACTTACCAAGTCAAAAGCATCATGCGAAATATCCCAAGGAAATAGAACTCTTGAGAGTTCTGTTGCAACTAGCGGTTGTGGCGCTAAGATTTCCAATGAAGTAGAGGGAGGTACGGATTGAGGAGCAGTTGAAGTAACGGGACTTCTTGGAGGAAGAATCCATCGTTGTCGACCAGGACGACCAACGATGAACAGAGCAGGAACAGGAGATGGAGTTGGGATTGGTGAAGGGGCTGGCGACATGAGGGATGAAGGAAAGAGTAAGAGTGGGAAACCACTCACCTCGACGCCTTATAAAGCCCCTTTCAACTCTCCATATGTGGCAGAGGAACGCGCTACGCGAAGTGTTTTGAACTTTAAGGCCCAGGGGGCGCTTCTTAATGACTACGCGACATAACGAGAAGTTGAACTTGGATTGGAAGTAGCCTGATCGGGATCACCTACTTGTTTAGGCACTCGGCGATCCTCGGCCATGTCATCAAAATTGATGGGACGACCTTTGAGGTACCCATAGAGAGACGAGATCTTGGTTGAGATCTGAATATACGGGGAATATCCGCGTTATAGTTAAATGAATTTCAGGAACACCGTTGATTTGAGAACGGTGCTCGAAATTTCAGAAAATAGAAACGAGGGAAATGGAATCAAAAGTCCGGGATGGGCGCTCATGAGCGCTTACCTTTGGCTAGGCTCGGCAAGTGCAGATCCGGATCAAATTTAGCATTTGAGTGCAAAGGAAGTTAAAAGGAGAGGGGTTTAGGACCCACAGTGACACACAACTCCAAGTTGGCTCTGAATCAGAAAAATAAGCGAAGGCTTGATGCCTCAAAAGAAGACTAAAGTGACTGAGGACAGTCAGTATGTTTAGTTTGGGGGAGATGATATGCCGGTAATGCGGCTAGGCCTACAAATCGACAAGAGCCTCTATCTAGGCTATCCTAGAAGTCCGAGGAGGGTTACAGGTTCGCTTAGAGTGTCTATGGTAGAGAAACTCGACAATTGAACACCCTTGGAGCTTCGAAACTCGTTACTAGCTGTCGAACTTGGACTTAGCTGGCTATTGAGGATGGATTACTTAGGGATAAGTTCTACTAGGCAACAAGTGTTGTCAAAGAACCTAACTAACTGATTTACTTGATCAGTTGATGTCTATCTGTACGAGAAGTGTCGGGTGTTAGCTATGGAGTTTAACTACGAAGTCACGTGACAGCTCCTCAGAGAGAGAAGGAAGGAAGAGAATGCAGAGAGAGAGCTGGAGACCCGGAAAGGCACCTGACTAGGCATCGCATTCGTCATCAGACCTACCACATGGTTGTCTTGATAATGCAAAGCCCTCGGAACGGGAAAGCATCAGACATAGGGGCCTCGGAGGACTTCCGACCATCCACCACAGCGCATGGACGATCGATAGGTCTTTCTAGACTCGCCCACAAACCAGTGAAACGTGTTTCAACACACGCGTAGCATATGGACAAGATCGGCCGCCTCTTCA
Source organism: Megacollybia marginata (assembly GCA_003313965.1). Taxonomy (NCBI): domain Eukaryota; kingdom Fungi; phylum Basidiomycota; class Agaricomycetes; order Agaricales; family Porotheleaceae; genus Megacollybia; species Megacollybia marginata. Next base: position 1,170 of record QLOY01000556.1, on the reverse strand, counting down.
AAAGTAGCAAATCCGAGGAGGTTGGCATTTCAAATAAAACACGATCGGTGGCGCAGCACATGGATACCCACTCGCGGTGTTGCCTTTCTATGTCATTTCTCATCAGTTTTGACACATCGGACCGAGTACACGCATGGCCATTGTAGTTTAGTTTTGTTTCATCTATATTTATCAAATTTGTACAGTATATAAGACCCGAGGACCTAGTAGGACAGTAGAGAATTAACGCCCCTTGCCTACCCTCAGGTATCTGGCTCGGTGTAATACCAATTGTTTGTTTGATTGATCTCAAGTGCGAGATTAGTTGCTAAAAGTTTTGATCTTGAGACTCGGTCTTGAGAAGTTTTGGTCTTGTGAACTCAGGAATACGGAACTTGTCTGGAATTGAACCTTGATTGGTTGGGATTGGAACCCATCAATTGAACATTGAACTTAAGGTCTTGAAAGAACAGAACTTTGCAATAAGTCTTGCAAACCCGAGCAAACCACTTTGAAAGAAGTTTGATTTTGCGATCGAACTTTGCACGTTTCGAGACCGAGGGGCTTCTATTCTAAAGATAGACCTCAACTTGTACTGCAACAAGACTCCAAGAAAGTCGTCCGCGGAGGCCTTCTCTTGTGACAATCCTTAAAAAGAGCATTAACTCACACCCTCGGAATATAAAGAGAGACTAGTGCATCAAGTAGGAGTTAGTAGTTGTGTGTGTTTTTGGGTGTTGGTTTAGTTGGTGTAGTTTAGCAGATCGCTTCCGCTCGGCTTCCCTTGGACCTTCGTCATCCGCACGCTTCTAGCGCCTGTCTCAGGTGTCGACAGCCCCGCTCCTGTGCAGACCCCGCCCTTGAGCGTTCCTATCAACGGATATAACATGAAAAGCTCACCGAAACGCAGCTGGTCAATCGGAGGACCCCAGCGAGGAACCCGTTGAGGGAGGACCAAAGACTGCGGAAGTAGCCATTGAAGAAGTCAGCACTGCCCAGCTACTAAGTGAGGTCCATATCTCACCGGACTTAACTAACGAGCAGCGGTGATAGGGATGCTCGGGGTGGCGGTGCACTCGAGCGGAACTGTCGACACATAGTCTAGGGAGAGAACTGCGATCTAAGGCGTCAGAACAAAGCCTCTAAACCACAAAACACACCACAAACAACACGCACTAGTTGTCTTTTAAT
>QLOY01000553.1:0-15119 GCA_003313965.1 Megacollybia marginata | reverse complement strand
GAACCAATTCAGTTTGGCCATCAAGCTCCAGGATAGAGATATTGCATTATATTCATGGCAACTTCATAGCACATCTGCTCTATAGACTCTGATGGGATCAATGCAGTGGAGTGATTGAATAATTAACTGACCTGGAGTTACTAACTTGTTAGAAAGTTGTTTTTAACCTGTTGATAACTGTTTCTAACTCTTCTGTTAATAACAGCTGTTAAGAAGGGTTTTGAGACCCCTCAAGTTAGTAACAGTTAATAACTAGTTAATAACTCAGCCCTGACTTTTACACGATGCCCTAATTAGCAACTATAGTCTCTTATAAACAGAGAAATCCACAATGGCGACATTGGGATGGGATGTGGAAAGCATCTCAGGCTTTGTGCTCATGCTACCAAGGCGCCTCAGATGCCTACCTTCCCAGTCCTATGGTTGAACCAAGGTTTATTTTTCAATGGTTTGGCTGGGCAGCCAACTCTTGTTGGCTTTAGAATATTAAGCGAAACAAAGATAGAAAAGAAGTCCAAATACCTCACAGATACAGGTTTTGGTGTTAATTTCTATATCTTGCCTCTTCATGTACAGTCTCAGACACTGTTCTGTAAAGACAAGATCAAGAAGTGAATCCCACACTGTGCAAGAATCATCAGTTATAGACATCGCAGTGAGGCAAAGAACACAAACACAGTGGTTAAGCACCAAGTCTCCTCCTTCTATTGTGCTCCTCCAGTAATCTTCATGAGCACAGGTAATAGCAACATAGCAGAGGAAGCTGGGTTTCTCCAACATATGGTGCCGTTCACTTAGTCACCACCAAAGTGTGACAAACAAGTTGTGACCAAAATTGCTACTTCAAATCTCACTTTTTTCCTTATTCCTTTAGACAAATACCTTGTTTTATGATGTAGATTAAGACCTCTAAACAGAATTTTCATAGCTCCAAAATTGGCCAAGATGAGGTTTTGTGCTATGGCATCCTTCCATATTAGGCAAGTGCACATGACCATTTTAGGTGATATGATCACGTGTTCATTTTTTTCGATATTGCGAATCAACATATTCTGGCTATGTTTGATTTTGAAATTTTCTGAGTTGATATGGCGCCTGTCACATGTTGGCGGTGACTAAGTGAACGGCACCATAGAACAAATAAAAGATCGCTCTGCACCCACCCAGACCAATGCACTGGAGTAGTGTCAACATGTCTAGTCTGACATCAAGTACCACAGGCTGTATGAGGTGGCGAATATGTCAATATCTACAAAAGCAGCATGCAAAGGAATACATTAAAGAGATGATACACATACAAGAAGATTCCTACTCATCAGTGCAGCAGCTCGAGATGGACACTAGCCGGATTGTTTCCTTGTCTAGCACTAGAACACTCATCCCAAAACCTGAAGAAATCTGCACTACCAGCATCATGCTTCAAATCATTGACAGATAATAATAAGACAGAAACTTACCATTGAGTGATGGGAGAGACCTTGGTTGGCTAGTTTTTAACAGGCAAAATTGAATTGAGTACTAGCCAGCAAGTGTTGCGCTTGTCCTCAGTCTATGCCTTTGGTAGGCGATGTTTCAAGCAATCACCTTGCAATCACCTGCAACTTCTTGCAACTTCATTCACTTGAATAGAGTGACTGGGTATTTAGTGAACTCAGAGACAAAGAACATGACATGAAGCAGATCGGAGTAGCATAGTAACTGACCATAGCCATAGCCAGGTCTTTAATTTGTACAGTCGTTGGCCTGCATCAGTATTCTTACATAATACTTACCAGCTTTTCAGCCTTTTTGACTTGCAGGCGAAAAACACCTATCTAGTTACAGTGATTGCATGGATAATCTCTAAAGTCTGAATCTTATATATACTTAATATACTACAGTATACCAGCTGCTGTCCTCAGGACATGGGGTAGAGCCTGTATGCTGTCTGTAAAAAACCAACTTTTTCTAAAATTGGACCTAGCTTTTCAACTTGCTGACTTTTGGCCTTTTTCAGTTTGCACAAGCTTGTGCAAGGCCCAAAAAGTGACATGACAGGTTTCTGATGTGGTTGGAACAGTGATGGTCATGCTTCATCACGGCTTGCATTCACAACCAAGATCAGCCAAGATCGCATGTGCATACAGTCAATGAACATCCAGTTCCATTAGGATCACCTTTTAGCTTGAACGACAGTTATTAACTCAATTTTCCATCATCACATATAGCTTATTCTCACTCAGGCAGGTATGGTGCATTGAGATGTAAAAAGCGGACGTGTTGATTGTAGCTGCCATCAAGGCATGCTGGTATCCTACTACTACAATTGAAACACTACTCTTTTCAACTCTGTTCCTCTACTTCTTCTTCTTCTTGCCAGTTGGGTCATTGTTCATCTTCTTGATCCATTCATTAGTGGTATTCAAAGTAAGACTTTTTACTTACTTTTAATTTTCATTTTTGTCTACTTTTCATCCAAGAGCAAACAAAAAGTAAAAGTAAAAGGAGCTTGAAAAGGATGTTTGGATGTCCTTTTACTTTTTCACATCACTTTTAGTCTACTTTTGGCATTCCTTTTTTCATTAAGAGTCATGGGAAAAGTAGAACTATCTACTTTTTCTCTCCTTTTACTAAAACTTTGAGGAGGGGGGGGTTCAAGGTAGCTACTTTTAGATCACTTTTTATTTCACTTTTGAGTCATTTTACTGCCAAATTGACAAAAAGTAGAGAAAAAGTGGTGTTGAAAAGTGGCCAAAAAGGCTTACTTTGAACACCACTATTGAAATGGGCACTGGCAGCATTGCTATCCAATTACAATGAGCACATACTTTGCAACAAAGAAAATAATTCTTACAATTTGGTCCAGATCTTCTCAGCTTTGGCTATTCTGAGGATCATCATGTCAGCACTGGGATATGCAAACTAAGACAACATACTCTTTGTCAAGCACTTTCTTGGTCTTCTTGTCCAGTTTGCGAATGGAATCGTCCTGCTTCTTCAATCCCTTCTCCATCTTCTCATGGTACTTTTTTGCTTTGGCTTCATCACCAGCATTCTCTGCTGCTTCGAGATCACCAAGACCTTTCTCAAAGTCAGTGTACATGCTGATGCTATTGCCACGGTGAACCAATTCCCGCTTCTTCTTGCCCTTGCCAGTGGGGTCAGTGTTCAACTTCTTGATCCAGTCATTGAAATGGGCACTAGCTGCATCACTATTCAACTGCAATGAGTGCATGCTTTGCAACAGAGAGTATAACCCCTACAGTTTGGTCTGGATCTTTTCAGCTTTGGCTATTCTGAAGATCATCATGTCATGCAAAACAAGACTGCATACTCTTTGTCAAGCGCTTTCTTGGTCTTTTGCAAATGGAATCATCCTGTTTCTTCAATTCCTTCTCCATCTTCTTGTGGTACTTTTTCGCTTTGGCTTCATCACCAGCATTCTCCACTGCTTCGAGATCACTGAGATCTTTCTCAAAGTCAGTGTACATGCTGATCAGATTGCCTTGAGTGATGAGAACATATCTGCCCCCATCATTACGAGTGACAATGGACGAGGAATCAACTTGGCTAGACCCGGACGCTGAGCAGCCTGATAATGTCTGAGGATTGAGTGACTTACTGACAAGCAATAGTGGTAGCAGAAGTGAGCCCAGAGGTGTAGAAGAAGAGAATCATGGCAGATGAAAGGTAAGAGTATCTCATAGTAGTAATGTGGAACGATCAATGTTGGGCAGTGATACGATGACTAGTGGCCAGCACTGGTGAAGTGAAAGAGCCCATAGGACGACCCTTTTATACGTTTTCAGGCTCCTGAAAGGGTAAGTTGAAACCAGAAGCCGACTTCAAATAAAAACATATCAGATAAGCATGTCTATAACCAGTTCACAATGGCATCAACATTGTATATTTGTGAGGTGGAATTATCACACACAAAAAGGAGTGACAAGCAAGGCATAGTACCAAGTATGCATACGTGCAGATTCTAGATGTAGCAAGTAGAGGCAAGGATATCATTAAAAAAGTTTGCTTTCAAGCTTGAACCTCACAGACAGAATCAAAAGCCAGTGTTGTGCACTGACATTGAAAGCTTCAGAATGGCAACAACATTTGAAAGAGCCAAAATATGACTCAGACATACAAATTTTATGTACTTTGTTTTGAACTCAGCTCTCGCAGCTGGGGACAAAAAAAAAGAGATCATTAATTGTCAGCAACCCATTTGCAAGGGCATGAACAATGTAGCTCAGAATTACGACATAGGTCATCACCAGCAAGGATCAGGAGTGAGTAGGATAAAGGTCAAGCAATTGATATGGGTAGTCACGAACCTCTCAATTGAGGCAAGTATTCAAGAGGAAACTAAATATGAACATAAAAACTCATATAATTGATGCTTCCATCCTCTCATCCCTATCCCAGAGTCTACAGAGATGCAGGCCGGCTTTCAAAAAAGAAGGATCTAGTGCATATTCAAACTCAGCCAAGCTGCAAGGACATAAAATACAATCTACAGTCCATCATAAACTTCACAATGATTGATTTTCTGAGTCAGCAATGTAGCTATACCATATACTACAGGTGCGTGCTCCATATCCTAGCCATTCACTGTGCTCATATATGACTTTTGCAGAAGTGAACAATGCATGCTACTATCAACACAGGAAATGCTTTCATGAGGGTACTATATTGTATTGTACCTTTGTTGGGATTATAGAGTAAACTATGACTATGTACGTATCTATTCACAGCTAAAGGCAGATTGAGCACAGCCAGGCACAGAGTCGACAGAAGTGGTTTTAGCCTTGGTACTACATCCTTCACGTACACACAAAGCCACCCAGCCGAAACTCATCCCCAGCCAATACCTTAATGATTAGCTTCTGGCCCTGCAATCAAGTGTAATCCTTATCACTCCCAATTCCAGGTCCTGAACTGATGTTGTTCTATATCAACACAGAGATTTCTTTCATCAGCATTATTGTATCATATCATACCTTTTTTGGGATTAGAGTGAATAGAGTAAACTATGTTACTGTACATATCTAGCTGCTCACAGCTAAAGCGGACACACAGACAGAAGTGGTTTTAGCAGTGCCTTGGTAGTTGAGGTTGAAGTAGACATCAAACAGGTAGTCATCTTGTGGAGGAATGGAGAGTCTTGGGAGTCTTGAGTGTCGAACCAATGATTGACAGGAAAGCACCAAATCCAAAAAGGAGACGGTTACTAAATCGAGACTGTGTGACTGTATATGTGATGTGTGACATCCAGACTTGACACCAGCATCACAAAGACCGCCACCTAGAGGAGCACCCAGATGAAAGCATACGATGTAGAACCGGAATCCATTCAACCTTTCCCCCCAGCTGTACCTGCGTCTTTATCTCAACTCCCACCTGAAGAGGACGAGGAGGACACAAACCCTTTTCACTTGTACATCTCTGATGTTGATGCCTCAGGCCTCAGCCTCTATTCTCTCAATCCCAACCCAGACTCAGACGATGAAGGCAAAAACAAGGGGATGTAGGGTCTCCATCCGGATTCACAAGGTCTGCTACCAGTGGTCATCACCATTCCAGAGGTGCTTCCGAAGTCAGCGAGCAGGAGTGTGAGTGCAGGAATGCTGAGTCATTCTAGGGTTGGTTCAGGGTCTAATTCACCATTGGTAGGGAGCGGGAATGATCTGGAAGTAGACGCAAGGAGGAGACAGAGGCAGAGGCAGAGTTTGAACTTTGCCCCTTTAGGGACCAAAACGAACCAAGTCCCAGAAAACAGTCTTCACCCACTTCACAATGGCAGCGGCAGGATATATATGACCTGAGGTAGAATTAAGGACACCGCTTTCATAAAAAGAGAGACAGGTGGTATTCGAACTTGACCCAGGGCTGACAGGAACCAAACTGCAAAAAAACTCAATGTGCCTGACTATGGCAAGTAGAGTGAAGATAATTCCCACTACCTTTAGGTAGAGGGCTTAGGAATGCACTAATTTAAGGTTTGGCAGGCAATCAAGAAAACAGAGAAAACAGAGAAAAAGCTGTGCATTTTTATTTGGCTGTAAACAAATTCCATATGGTTTTGCTCCACCATTCATTACTCTGGTCTGCTCCCTATTTAATTCATCCGCTCACATTCCACTACACCCATATTTCCCCTCTGATGCCTGCCACAAACACTTTCTTGGATGGTCAGCATGTTCCTGTTGTGTTTGACCCCTGACTCAAAGTCTCCTATTGTCCCTCTGCCTGGCTGCACAGCAGATCAGATCTGCGTCTCATGTGATGCCGAACATCATTCTTCACCCACATACCAGGTCACACATCTTTGAAGGTACAGTTGGATCCACTGGAATTTTGCTAGCGACTGTCACTTGTGCCAAGTACGCTTCTCTATCCATCCCTACTTTATGGTCCCAACACTGTTTTCGTCTAGTGGATACGACACAAGTATATCCTACTTCTGCAGATGATGGTTCTGCTCACCAATGTATAGCAATTATAATGCCAGATGACATAGCACAAGAAAAAGTTGATGCTCTTCATGCCCTCGGAGCCAATGTCAAACACGTATGCCCTGCCAAGCATTAATATTGTTGATCCAAGATAGGTATCGTTTTTCTCCTCTAAATGAATCAAGTTCTCATGATGTCCATGCCCATCAATGTAGCTCAACAATATGCTCTCGACTTTGGCAAAGCATCATCTGAAGAAGGAGTAGGCCAATAACCAAAAAACCATCCTCCCTGACAGGGCCGACCCCAATGATGCCCAGGAGAAGAGTGATGGCGATGATTTGGAAAGACGACCTAGAGGGTTCTTTGCTGATCAGTTTGAGGTACTGTCCCTTTCTTTCTTGGTTGACCAACATCTAATCAAGCGAGTAGAACAAATCAAACCACAGTTACCACACTGCACACTTCTTTGGGCCTGAGATCTACCATCAATCAAAGGGTCAGATTGATGCCTTTATTGGTGGAGCTGGGACTGGCATATCTGAAATCGAAAATTACCCCAAAAGATGAGGGTGAGGTTAAGAGGATTCAAATTGTTTTAGCGGATCTGCAGGGCATAATAAAGTATGTCCTGTCCTGTTTCCTTTTCCTTCGTTGAACTCACCAATGCAAAGGTTAAACATGGAGTTATGTTTGATCCCAAAGAAGCAGAAGGGACTAGGAGACTTCAAGTCGATATGGTTGTTGAGGGGATGTAAGTCTTCGCTCTTTGCCCGAATGTGGGTTGATGTTTAAGATTGCCTTTTGTTGATGAGGTGACAGCCATCGTCCGTGAATGTTAGGCTTACTTCTTCAATGATTCCTTCTTATCTGTCCAACTTCGACATTCGTGTGTACAATGGCTGGAGGTGCTGTTGCAACCGCAGGAGGTGGGACTGGTTTTGCCCATTTGATTGACCCAAGACAAAAGTGGTACAACAATAGAAGGTACTAATAACTCTCCCTCTCATAAAAAAGCTTACAGTCATCCTGCCGCAGGCTGTACAATGTTTTGTCGTAGACTTGATGACCTCACAGCATGTTGCGTTCTGATCTGATATAGAATTTTTTGTACTGTTGTGTCTGTAGAAATACATCTGCATGTTCTGTACAAGGGGTAGCGGGCTGTGCCGGTACAGAACCAGCCCTCGATGTTTATATTACCTGTGCATAGAAGCAAGCATGATACTAGACTAAGTTACTAGTAATGACTTTCGGTGGTATTCGAGCTTCAATTTCGCAGACCCAAGCAGACCCCATTTGTGGGTTTTGTTTTCAATGTTTCAATATGATATTCACCCATGTCCAAATAGTGATGTTACAGCTCGGCTCAGCTCAAAAACCGTGGCTTAGGCTTACCAGTAGGTCAAGCCTTGGTAGGGGAAAGGGAACACCTTGTATGTATGTCTGTATTGAAATAAACATTGTCAGAAACACCTCTTCTAGCAGAATAATACTTACCTGACTCTTCTCAGAGGCTAAACCATCCTGGAAAGTGGTCGCAAGCATGTCAGGACTCATGGGAACATACTTTCCTATGTGCTGGCACAGTGCTTGACATCCAGTAAGATGTTCTGGTGCTCCATTAACATCTCACAGTTGTTTCTATAGATGTATTTTACTTGAATCTACTTGAATAATGCTACCAGACTAGTCCAAATGGCCTAACTAGAGTGCATGCAAAGGCCGTGGCTGAAGCTGGGACTTCTGGCTTGCCAAAACCCAAGCCTGAGCCATGAGCTGTCGGCTCGGCCTGGCTCAGCTGCTTGAGCCGAGCCGTTAACATCACTATGTCCAAATACATCATGCTTGAGCCATTACAGACTGGCGCAATGTACTCAGCATCTCATAGCCCATGCTCAGTTTTACTGAATACACTGTCGGACTCGGAACAGCCACATGGCCACCCGATTGCCAGTGATCGGATGGCCCATTAGGTGTGTCTATTGTTGTTATCTAAACAGTATCAGCTCAGTCGCAGTACACAGTAGATAAACAGTATTAGCTAGGTAAGGTAGTCCATGTATAATATCATGGTATCATACCTCAGGCGTCTTACCCCTGAGGATTAGTAAAGATACAGTAAGCAAGAATAAAAATGGTAATAAGTATATGTGTAACCGACCGAGATGGCTCCCGACGAGACCGCAACTCGTTACATTTCCACCAGCGGAACCTCGACTTCATCCTGCTTGCACAAAGGATTCCTATCCCTTTTCGGAAGTAATGTAATGCGTCGAGTCTTCTGAATCTCCAAACCCTTGTTACCAAAGTACCGCCCACTCTCAAAGTTCCAGCAGTCGTTGCAACGAGGCCAGTTGGCTAACCCGAGAATATACTCCTGTAACTGCGGATCGATTTCTGGCCCAAACGACGGTATATCCTTCAGCCCCTCGATGAATTTCGTCTGCACTTCGCTATGGTATTTTGCGGCCCATTCCAAAGCATGCTCAAGATCGACGTTGAAATCATTCATGGCTATGGTCAAGATATTGTGCCTATCGTCCCCGTTTGCCTGCTCCTTATTATAAGACGCGATATCCTAGAGATAAATAATCACATGACAAACAAAGAAAAGACTCTTGAAACTTACGTTGTCAAGTATTATCAAATCTGCAATGTAGTAGGACAACTTTGTGATGTGTGGATGGTAGAACGCCTCGTCTGGTATGGTCAAACCAAGCTCGCATGGGATGTATGATGGCCGAGCTCCGATATTTTGTCGTCGGGTTTCGAGATAACTCCCCACTGTCCGATGAACATCGTTGTCTCGATCCAGTGCTTGATCGATCAGAGAGTGCAAGTAGTCTGTAAACGAATCAACAAAGTGACGCTGCGCAGTTGGCGTTGCAGTTTGAATGGCTCTCTCCCAAAACCTACAACGAATGAGCTTGCATAAGAAAAGTGCAAAACTCGTACTGTCTTGTAATCTCTCCCAGTACTATTTCATCTCTCGATCGTGGTTTGTGAGGGTTCTTCAGCACGTCAATCACAATATTTACTATTTCCGTGACCACTTCTGCTCCCTCGACATCGGTGTACTCATCAATGACAAAAAAAACGTTCATAAGGTCGCATCCCGTCCGCAAATGATCTACGCAGCATGTCAGCAATCAGATAGCTGGATCTTATACTCTCACCTTTATTTGCCCAAGGGTATGCAAGAGATGCAAGGCGTCCTAAAAGAGTATAGATCAGGACTTCGTTGTAAGAAACAAAAGCAAAACTAGCCGAAATCGCACTTCTCAAACGCTCGCTGAGAGCGTTCATTAAAGGCATTGAAGCTTCGAAACCAGGCATTTGACTGCTCCTTTACTTCCTTATAATGGGGATTTATGTGTCTCTTCCATGGCCAGTTATTCATTGTCTCTGGCAGGTAAATGATAGTAGCAGTCTCTGCCATTAAATCCTTTGATGAAGGAGAATCAGGTGAATATAAGTACTAAGTTCGGTGGTGGAATGCTTTTTAAAAGAAGCTGCGGAAGAGTGCGGAAGATGGCATCTACGGATGAAACCACATTCGAGTTTCATTTCACAGCTCGGGTTTCCACCTGGCAATGATGTCGTTTCAAAATCTGCCGCTGATCCAGAGGCTATGCAAGGCTATGAATATCGCGCATGCTCGCTGTACACCAGCATAACAGTGAACAGAGTCTCAACATTGTGCTATGGATTGCGGTGGATAGAATTCAGTACTCCAACCCTTCCTTGTTCATCTTCTATTCTTGAGATGAAGCCACTTTGAAATGGTCTCTGGACCAGTTGACAGTCGCATGGCTTCCGCAGTTTGGCAGTTTAAAAGTTGCGGTGCCAACAGCGGGTTTATGAGCTATCAACGCCGGGAACCAGGATTAGTGCTAGCAATCGGGATTAAGGAAGTACATTATATACACAGCATAGTCCACGTTTCTCCAGGAAGACACGCCGGCGCGTTAGGCGCGGTCTGATGAGTTCCGTTGAGCCTGGAACTTATGTCAACGAATACGCTGATTGTGCATACGAGATTGGACTTTGATAGAGTATACCGAGTATATAGCGAATAAATGCCTTCCCGCTGGATCTACTTCGAGATCTTGACCTAACATTCTCACATGGCTGTCTTTCGAATCGACAACTTGAATGTTGCTTGAATCTGCCTTGCTAGAGATGTAACCCATGTCCCTGCTTCCTATGCATGATCTTATGAAGTAGCCGGGAAAGGGATTGACTGAACATGGACTTATTCAAGATGGAAATATATCAGTCAGTGCGCTACAGGGCATATGCCAAGACAAAGCTATTGAAAGACGAGTCACGAAATCCAAAGCTGAAGATGTGGCATTTTGTTGGATGTATCCTTATATGGAACCAGCTGATTAGATTCCTTTTGGCAGGATAGCTACCTGTCATGAACTTCGACTTACCAGATTGATCAACTCTAGGTCCGGAGCGAGCGCTTTTCGTGGTGCTTGCGACTACGGTACTGACACTCGATATCCAAAACATTAGTCCTTCAGGAAGCTTACGGGCAGCCAAAGGGCATCCTAAATTGGCAAGCATGACTGTATGTACAAGGATCAAATATTGTCCCGTATTTCTGACAATAGCTGTTTAGAAAGCTGTGAACGAGGTGAAATGCTGCATTTGAATGGTGCCGGATGCCTGAATTGATATAGAGATAAACTAGCTGGTGCTGATTTTTAATCCAATTTACTTACAATGTCAATCCCGTCGACTCAAACTGTCCCTTTACAGGAACGATTGCCCCTGTAGCGTCTCTTGCCGGCTCCAGCTTAAATGCGTGGAGAACTGATGCAGCTGTTATAAATAAGGTGTTTTCAGCTAGAGGTTTTCCAGGACAAATTCTTTAAAAGGAATCAGACACACAAGCTAAATCAGTAAATATAAAATACCGTCTCCCAAACCCAAAGGCGGAGTCCATGGGGTCCAAAACTTTCTGCTCAAGGTGCCGCTCTGGCCTGAAGTCCTCAAAATCGGGGCCATATTCTTCCTCATTTCGCATCATAGCCCTTTATTCTGGTGTTAACACCACTATCACACAATCAAGGGTGTACGTACCAAATATTGGTCAAAACAATGCTCCCCTTGGGGATCAGCATTCCGTTATATATGTCATCTTGCATCAACCGATGCGGAGATCCGAGAGGCGCAGCGGGACACCAGCGAAGGACTTCCTTACAAATTGCCTCGACATATGGCAAATGATGTCTGTCAGTAAAATCTGGAAGCTGATGAGGTCCAATTACTCGGTCCAGTTCTTCATGAGCCTTCTCTTGTACAGCCGGGCTAATCACCATGGCGAGGACGAAGTTCTGAATGGTTGATAGTGTCTAGGTTCAAGCATCAGTACCACAACTTCAATAGTGAGATAATTGGTACTCAACGGTTTCGAATCCACCCATATATGCACTCCCTCCTACGTTGGCAATGACCTTTTCCATGTTAGCTGCATAGGTCCGATCCTTTTCGTCGACCAATTCGTTGAGCAACGAAGAAACAAAGCAATATGGTGCACTACCATTATCCTATTTCAACGTCAGCACATTCCACTGGAAAATATGAGTAAAGGCCACATATTGTCTCTTTGATGCCCCAAATGGTTTCTCTACCATTGCCATTATGGGCTTTCTCCACTCCAATGCCTGCTGTTGAAACCCTGCCCCAGGCATCCAAGCAGGGACGTACCTTACTATTCATCGCATAAGTAAAGTTGAGTGAGATGCTAAGGATGAACTTATTACAAAGTGGGAATATGTCGACTAAGAATTTGCCTGGTACTCCAGCAGTTACAATGACTTTTAGAGCGTCGTCAGCAATCTTGCAGTACGGATCGTTCTCCGGCAAAACTTCAATCCCGTAGGTAATCTAAATTTGGAGTCAATATATTGACAACCGTGACAAGAACGTACATCCATTACAAGTGCGCAGGCCATTTGAGCTATATGCTCCATACATCTGTCCGGTACATGATATAGATTATCCAAAAGCATCCTAGAAAAGACATTACTAACACTGCAGCACAGTCACTAAAATCTGGCATACCGAACGTGCTTGATCTCATTTTCCTTGTAAGACTCCAACGAGTTCGAATTGAATCCTTGGTGGAATATCTTCCGATGAATTCGCCAGTTCTCCCCATAATGCATCGTTCCAAAGTTCCAACCAGAGCCCATCCTGAGAGTTGTTATCACTATTCTAACAAAGACAGAGAAAAATGTTACAAATCATTAAGCATTGGATAATCCGGTCTATCGCTGTATTGCTGTCGATTCTCCAAAAGATCTTGGGCCACTTTGGCGGAATTTATTACAACCACATGTTGCCCGAGAATGTCGAGGTCGATTAGATCACCTACGGTAGGTGATCTATGATGATTTGTGCAAACAGGTAAGAGTTACAGTACACACCATACTTCGATCTCCAGCTGGCAAACGTTTCCCAAATGTTCATGACGGGGAAATCGCGAACATTGCCGAGAATGAACTGCTTTTTGGGTCCCGGCGCATATGGTACAGTTGTTTCTGCGAATAGCTTGAAATCTGACTGTAATCATAAAAAGGGGGTAATCGTACTGGGTCGAGTGAGCCGCCTGAGCAGGTAAAAGGCCCCGCATACGACAGCAATGTTCAAGGCGTAAGTAATGTAGTTGATCATAGTGGGAAGAGAGGAGCTTGAAAAGATGCGTGTCGAGATCCAACTTCAGATATATCTCACGTACCAATCGGGCCTAATATCGAGATCTTTAGATATATCGCACGTACCAATCGGGCCTAAGTTTCGTAAATCATAACGTGCGGTTACTGCGGCTTCGGACAGTGGACGAGGCAAAAAAGCACTTCCGGCCCCAACGAATGGGCGAGAGCATTGGTCAGAGTGCCGATTCTCGTGACCGCGATCACGGATCAGGCATACTCACGAGCCGCTTGAACGATCGTTGATCAAGTAATTGTGTGACACCGATGTCTGGCACCGGGGATAAATCAAGAAACCGCTGGATGGATCTTAACTACATGTTTCAACCTGATCCGATTCTTTGGTCTGAGATTAAACTGCGGTTTTTCCTATGTCGTCCTGTCAGTTGCCCAGGAGGAGGAGACGATGACGAGTAGATACTTAGTTACTTCTGTATCTATTTGCTTACCTTGTCGGGATACTCTGTTCCGTCTTGGGACCATGCCGGTAATAGATCCTCCTCCTCCATCGGCGATGTGATCAGAAAACTGCTCCCTCAATCTATGTAGTCCGATTCATGATTTTCCATTGCGGATATGATTGTAACTGTTTCTCTATCCGGAAACTGCTTTATTTTTGCTTGCCAGCAGAATCAATCAGGTCTACTATGTACTTCCGTCTCCAGACACAGCCTGGGCCAGTGAGGAATCAGAAGATACTCTTAGAATTTCCAACACAATGCTCAAAATGGATTTTACTATCTACGATGTATCAGCGCAAGTCAGACTGTGGAATGCTGCGGCCCTATCAGCTTGTCAAGCGACGAGCAGTTTGGCAAAATGTACAATTCTGTCTAAGAATCCCTGGAGATACGATTCGTCCCAAATATCACAAGCCTGTGTTATTGATCATTTTTTAATTGCTTTATTTTTCAGACGATGAGCTCACCATAATCTGAAGCTTGATCTCGTCAGCGAAGGTCCAGCAGTGCGTTGTTCTGCAGGTATCATTAGACCTGACAATTAGATACGTAGAAAGGGTACTCACACTCTCGAAAGGTTAACCAGTCGGAGTCCGAGAGCAAAATCATTTAGTTCAAACAGGACCTTGTCTTCCGTGTCTTTCCAAACGCATCCAAGCTGGCGATCGATACTTCCAACGTTAGTGAAAACTCCAGCGTAAGGATTAGGGATCTCAAATAGCTGAGTTAACGGTGCAAGATGCATGTTCGCAGCCTGTACATGCGCCCAGTGAGGATTAGCACGGAAGGCACTGTACTGAGATGCGAGGCACTTGACGATAGCCTCCAACTGCTCCTTTTGGGTCTCCAAATGCTCATATACGCTGCGTTTAGCCACCACAGGGAATGCGGTTGTTGCACTAGTCAGATATGGTGTTTTATTGTATGGCTCGACAAGGTATGCTGAAACATCAATTCTCAATAAAATATTTCAGCAGGAATGAAGGTACAAACAATCGGAAACTTACAAGCAGAGATCAAATGTTAAGTGAGATGCCGTCTGTTCTTTATTGTAGTCGTAGGTTGCGAGGACTTGTGCAGCTTCAATAACATTTGTGACGGAAGCTCCAATGGCTTTGGTGCGAGCTAGCAGCTCTTTCGATGTGGCAGCATCAATCGACGCGTGAACACGAACGGCTCGACCTTGATGTTGTATCTCCTTGCGTTGAGGTGCAAGACTTTGGCACGGCTGATAATATCGACTGTCAAATCACAAATTTCCATCGACAGTCAAATTCGAACCTCCGGATTCATAATAGCTGCACCCAAATTCTTCAGCAACTCGCTCCCGAGAGGATCCCAATCAGCTTTCACACCGCCTGTTGCAGTGACAGGACCAGGGGGCAAATAAAATCCTTCTTCACCCCACGGAAGGTTTGAAGCAGGCTTGGAATTGGAAGGGCAAGACATGTGTTCGAATAGAATCCTAAGCACACGAATTACCGGGTGAGCATCGA
>QLOY01000552.1:0-14991 GCA_003313965.1 Megacollybia marginata | reverse complement strand
ATATTGAAGCCATCAAAGGCTTGGATGGTCTGCCAGAGGTCTATAAAGTCGGAACACCCATCCAGTGAAAGCTAGGTTGACCTAGGCCTGAAACTGAGATATATCCAAAACCTATAGACTGATACTGTATTGAATACGTATTGACTGAGATTCATAATCTATTGACTGGGATTGACTGACATTCACTATCTATTGACTAGCATTCAGTATATGCAAAGGCTATTATTGACTGGGGCCAAGTATGCAGAGTGAAAGATAGGTTGAGTATAAGGGTATACTGGCCTATAGCAGTTGAATATAAGCCTATGACAAGTGAATACATCCATATGAGGGTATATACATGCCTTTTAAGGAGTTGTATGTGTCTATTTATATTTTCACCGCCGGCTTTTCGAAAATAAAATGCAATTTGTGCAAGAACAAGAGCATGTATAGCAAAATGAATACCATCATTAGAACCACATTGAATTTCTGCATCTGTCCATATAAAGAAGTCAAAAGTTCCCACGGTCACTGCTTGCCTTATCAGGGTATGCCTCCACTAATGGCTTCAAATGGATATCACCATGAAATTCTGCATCTATCCATATAAGGAAGTCAAAAGTTCCCATGGTTATAGCTTGCCTAATCTGGGCCTCCACTAATGGCTTCAAATGATCACTATTAGACCCACATTGAAATTCTGTGTCTGTCCATATAAGGAAGTCAAAAGTTCCCACAGTCACAACTTGCCTAATCTGGGAGCACCTCTACTAATGGCTTCAAATGGATATCACCATTAGAATCACATTGAAATTCTGTGTCTGGCCATATCAGAAAGTTAAAAGTTCCCACAGTTACAGCTTGCCTAATGTGGCATGCCTAATGTGGGCGTGACCCATGGTGGTTTCTATTATTGATGTTTTTTGCAGCTTTTATTATCTTGTATTGTTTCTATTATTAGTGCTTTTCTATGCATTTTATTCTTGTCTGCCAAAAATAGATTGGCCATGTCCTGCCGTGTTCTTGCCATGCCTGCCAGGCCTGCCAACGATCACATTTGGGTGGTATGATAGCCCTGCCAAATTTATCCGGGTTCTATGCAAAATAGGTATCATATATCTATGTATATGCTCTCTGATAGCAGTCCAAAATCTATGCATTAATCCTACTGTAAGGTAGCGGAAGGTAGGATCACGCACCCTTATGTCAGCACCGGGTAATGTCACGTGCCATTTCAATTCTCAGTTTTCAAAAAACAAAAAGGTTTCTACAGGTATTCTACTTTTTTTTGTACTCTTTAAGCACTGTAGCCATGATGTCAGGTGGTAAACATCGATGGCCATGGTATTTTCAGGAAGCCCAGGCAGCTTGGGCTGGAGAAAGGCCGTAATAGTATGCTGACATAAACCGAGTAGCACGGTTGGCGTAGCTAAGTATGTTACTGTGAGTCAAGGTATTGAATGAAAAGGACACATACCGCCGAATCTGATCTAAAGGGACACTATCAAGACATTCAATCACTCTTTTCTCCATTTCAGTGATGTTGGATGGACATGGTAGTAAGCTTCGGTACTGGTATTTTGAGGCACCCCAGTACTGTTCAATGAAATTTAGTTCGCAATGATATTTGGGATAGAAGTCACAAATGTGACCGCGACTCTCGATGAGTTCCTGAAGTGCCGACTTCTGCTGTACAAAGTCGGGCTGATGGAAAAGAAGCCGCCGGCAGCAGCAATTTGTCTTTCCGGGTTCACACTTGAAACCTTGACATTGTGCAAGCAATCCACCATCTGGCCAAAGTCCACATTCATGAATGATTGTCTCCATACCCTTGAAATAACCAGGATGGGTGGGATGACTGTCTGGAAAATAGAGATTTTGGACACCACCATCAGGAAGAATGGTGGAACGCATGCGCGGACCGTCCTTATGATGCGTCCATCCATCAGATGGTCGCTTCGGCATTTTTCGGGCTGATAGGCCATCAGTCGGTCGCTTCTGATGGCTTGGAGCATTGTCGAAAAGGAAAAGGCCGGTTGCAAACCCATTTGTACGACCTTCAAAGATGTCGATTGCGCAATCAACTTGTTGGAGTAAGTCTGCATTGTCGAAATATCCATCCCTATTTTTTCCAGCCTTGAATATGACTCGAGCCTCTCTGTAGATGCAGTGTAAGTTCTGTTCAATAAATCGGAGGGTTGAAACTTACTCTTTCCCATCCTTACTGACTAAACGGCCCCATTCAACAGTGAGAAAGTCTGATATCATGATGGAAGCACCATCAGTTTTCGGCTGAGGTACGTGGTGGTCAACATGTTGCCATAGCATTCTGGCTGAGTCGTTGCAGTAGTAGGTTGACTCATCATGAGTGACAAGTATTAATCGGAACGGTCGGCCAGGTGGGACCAGAGTTGCTCCCTTAGGCAGCTTCTCCACCAGTGTCTCAGTACCGTCTTCATTCCATACCTTTTCCCATGTCACCATACGTGGTGCATAAACCTTCATCCACCTCTCAATAAATTGCTTACGATATTCCACAATGTCCACCCTCTCATGACCATCAATATACAGGCCATTCTTCCGGGCTGAGTACCGCCAGCTAAACTTCTTCAGCCACTCGCGTGCTGTTCGTTCTGTGATCGTCCGTTTTTCTATTTTTGCTGCTACCAGTTTCGTCTGTATTTCATCACCTGCCACAATGTCAACAACATCTTGGGCTTTGATGTAGTGGTCCCTGGACACATCTGCCAGCTGCATCTGTATAGCAAGGGAAATATCTTCATCTTCAAGAATGGTGGACTGAGTTCCATGGTATTTGTGTAACGGTAAGGATTGATGGTTCAAGTATTCGTGCAGCCAGTCTCGAATAACCCTGGCAAACGAAGGTGAGGCACCCTGGCTGCAGGCAACAATTGCTGATGCTTGACGCCAGGTATAGGATAGCTCAGAGTCAAGATATAGGTTTAGTGTTGCCATCATTGCTGTTATACGGCTACGTATCACCACACCAAGCTTTGGGTCCTTGGATTTCACCTTCAGCTGAGCACATGCCTTCCGTAGAGCTGGAAAGTTTCTGAAATTTAGTCGATTCAGTGCATGGTCAGAATCTGTCTGTTCAGTATTGTCTGACGGTGGGTTTCGGGCGTGTAGGTCAGTCAGCATCTGCTCAATGAGTTTCTGCTGGGTAACATTCACTTCAGGAGCCAGACATGATGATGCCTCAGTCGTTGGAAGTGTGACGTCCTCTGTCTCGCACTGATGCTCTGTGTCTGAGTCCACATCCATATCAGACCCGGATGAAGATTCAGACTGAGACATATCGACATCTGTGCAGTCGGGCTGGGATATCGGCAGGGAATCACATGGGTCTGGATCGTTAGAAAGTGATGCGACACTGGAACGGTGAGCAAGGAATTGCTGAATGGAGAAAAATCCTTTCTGAGCTAGTTTTTCCGTGGCCTTTTTTCGACGCCATTTAGTTGTGGCAGAGTTTTTGAGGTATGAGCCACGAAGCCTTTTCTCATAAAGTCTCTCACCTGCTAGTGCTGTGTCGTGTGCTTTCTGAAGGGTCTCAGCAAAGGCTTGCAATGCCGAGATTTCTTGAATCTGCGGTTCAATTCAAGGGGGTGCCGGAAAAAAAATTAAGTACCGGACGTCGATTAAATTTTTAAGGCCCTACCAAGGGAACCTACCTACCTGTAGGTCACGTGAGTTGCCTAATTTGGTAACTCCGCCCACCGCCCACACCTGCCTTTGTTTGATCTTTGCCCCCATCAAGCTGTCTCCCAAACTGTTACCTCTAGTGAGTTAATATTAACAATATGATACATTATAGTTAACATCTGGATCTATACTAGTCATATAATCAATGTCGGGCCCTAAAATGGCTGTTGGGATATATTTAGACTAGTTTGGCAATGTGCAAACATATGTCTAAATCAGACACCTGGAGTCTGTGCCCTTGCTGTTCTGTATGGTTTAGAGGCCTTTTGGATACATTATATTGACATTACAGGCCATTTGGATGTATGTTAAGAAAAATTTTTAGAGCCTTCGACCTGGACCTACCTACCAACGTCCGGTCCGGGATTTTCGGTCTGGTAGCCCCTTGGTTCAATTTCATCCCCAGGGTCTTGCTCCATCAAGTCCGGTATGTCATCCTCATCCTCTACAATTGCCCTTCCTTCAACAGCTCCAACAAAATCCAGGAACTCGATATTTTCAAGTGGCAATTCAAGGTAAGATGACGGCGTTGGACTGCTAGTATGGGAGAAATGTGGAGCCGGAGTTGGGATACCATCATCAGGTACCTCTTCTATGGTTACACGAGTGCTTTGGACGCGTGTTTTACCGAGATTTTGCATTCGGGAACGCGTTGCCTTAGTCTGGCGAGGCATTAGGAGTAGGCACGTGACATATTAGTCAACTTTCAAATCCCCCTCTCGCCAATTTCAAAAATGCTTGGTTTCACTCAATTTTCACTTAGAGATACTCAAAAAATAATCTTAATATAATGGACTACTCCTCCTGTTCAATGTGATTATTTTTGAAACTGGCCTCAGAGACCCTTGCCTTAGTACAGTACATACACATCTCTGAGGAGATAAATAGATAAATAGATGATGTGACGGTGGAGAAGTCGTTGTATGTTTTAGCAGAATTGGCTTACATAAGGGTGCGTGATCCTACCTTCCGCTACCTTATCAGCTGCTTTTAATGTCCCGGGGAGTGTGAGTTTTAGCTCTTTGTTATTCTAGAGAAGTGTCTCAAGCAGAGGTAATGCTTCGGAACTTTGTCTATTTCAGACTAGTATAAGTTTTCGGACTTCTAGAGAAGTTGTCTAACTTCTAGAAACAGCGGATGATGATATCCGACACAAAACAATGCACTAATGAGTGCAAAACCAACTTTAAACTCAAAATCCAAATCAAACTCAAAATCACAAACTTGTAAACCCAAAACTCAAATCGCAACACATCAATCTCACACTAGAGATGAACCAAACAAAACCCAATTGTTTAACACCAAGCCAAATACAAATCGTAGGCAAGGGGCGGTTATCTGGTGATACTACGAGTCCTAGACGTCCTTATATACAGTTCTAGAGATATAAATATAGATGAATCGAGATTGTATGTACCTGGCCATGCGTGTATACGGTCCGATAAATAATAGATGAATCAGAAATGAAAACTAGAAAGGGATCTCCGAGGGTGGTTGCCATATGCTGCGCCACCTACCCACATTTTTGATGTATGGCTGTACCTGGGCAGAGTGGTTCTAGTAATGCGTCCACATGGATCTGCATTTCAGGTACTGCTTTGAAACGCTTTTACTAAGCCTCAGGTGCCTTGCGATCGGCCTATCCGATACCATGACTTTCCTAGTCCTGTTTTCTAAGCACTCTCCCAACTCTAGATGACTCAGTGGACCATGCGGTACACCAACACTGATGAATGCGATGCCAGATCAGGTGTTTCCGGTAGTCTAGAGAACGCCTTTCGACTTCCTTTCCTTCTTTCCCTAGACTCGATCACGTGATTGTCGCGAATCATAGCCGTAGTACAGTTCGTAGCACTAGACATGAATTCCTGAGAGTTCAACTCGTCTAGGATCATCAATGACACCAATTAACTATACTAGCCATGTTTAAGAAAGACCCAACTCAGTATACAGCCTAGTCTTGAGCAAAGACAGCCGCAAATGAGTTTCAAAGTCTAAATGCATACTCAGTCACCAAGTCTAGAAGTAACGCCAGACTATAGACGAGTTAATAGACACATCTTGACCTTATAGCCCAACTTATGTTGATAACATTGCCAGTTTATAAGCTTAGCCGCAAAACCGGCGTATCATCGGCTTGGCAACAGCTCTGCAGGTGATATTCCGTGTTCTCTTTGAGTTTACAACTGGTTCAAGTATATGTTCGATTTCCTGCTTCGTAAAGCTCAGCGGGGGCAACACCAGCTTATCCGACCTTAATTTAGCTCTTGTACACATCTTAGCATACCTTAGCAGGGCTGCGCATTTTATGAGAGTTGGATACAATAAGATAGCTCTATCAAGAGCCAACTCATTCGTCTCAACCAAAGGTTTTATGCAGTTAGAGGCCTAGGTGTTGCCTTATATAGCTATTCCACCTATCCCACTCCTCTGCTGATGGTTGTACCTCTGCGGGAGTCTTTCCCACATTTATTTAGAGGCTAGTACTTTGCAAATTGAAAGATTTCAGGCCTGGATGTATATCGCGGTGAGTGCAGAGGAACTGTTCTGGCTCTAAGGCAGTACTAGGTTCGACAGCAACGAAGGCGGCCTGAGGATACGAGAGAGGAGGAGGTACTAAGTTGGTGACTCACGCACAAGTTTACTATGATGACTAACAGAGCTGTTCTGGCCCTTAGGTGGTACTAAGCTACACCTAAGCTACAAGTTGACGATATCCTAAAGCGAGGACACTCCACGATGCTGAACATTCCCTAAAGCGGTACTAGTTAGTCTTAGACACAGCAATTTCTTGTACGATTAGAGCTATGTAGTCTGTGATTCAAAGTGCAAGGTTGTATTAGTACCTGTGAAATACACGCTGTTCTGTCTTCATCTGTATTCTGCTTTTCTCCCTTATTTCCTCCCAGCTTTATACTCCCTAAATCCTTCCAGAACCTTCTAAACACCTGACTTGTACATGTATGTGCCCTACTGATTCCTCATCCTTTTACTGCTGTAGGAGTGCTGTGCTGCAGAAGTTTGTCAAATTAGTCGAGTAATACCGGCATGACATGTCAATCCTCCTTTAAGCGATGGAAGAGTGCTGCTGGAGTAGTACGTATGTACCTAAGACAACTTGGTTAGTAGGCAGTCTTATTGTGTGTTTCCCTTGGAGCAGGAGTCGTCTATTATACGGTCCTGATAGTCTTCCTAAGGGATACCAACTGTCCCTTCAAAGGTTATAACTCTCTCACTACTCCCATATAGCAGTGACATTGCACTAACGGCACTGTACCTGACTGGTCATTTCCCTAAGCGAAGCCGCCGTCCTAAGACATCATTGATCTCAGTCTAAGTGATAGGATTGTGATGCTGGCGACTGGCTAGTTCTTTGTTTTTAAGACTTTCAATGTGATGTAGATTGCAGTCAAGGTAACAGCGAGTGAATTAGATACAATTGACCAAGCTCTAAGCCCAAGCCAATTCGTCTTAACTCTGATTTGACTGTCCATAGGGGTGATATTCCCTAAACGACGCCACATGCCTCTTATGACACAGGGTACCTTCTAACCTGTAGGCATACCTCTTAGAGAGTCTTTCTCTTGTTTTAGGAGATGCCTGGAATTCACCTTAGGAGGCGTTTCGAAAGATTTCCTGCCTTTGCCACCTAGTGGTCTTATCACTGGGATGTTGACAAGCATGTCTCCGCTTACAATAAAGGTAGGGAGGCATTGCTTAGAATGGGTTTTGGGTCAGATTGGAGGCCAATCACAAAAAACGACTTGAGGTTATCTGCCGATGTAGCAGAGGCTAATCAAGTTGGGCAGAACTGTGACAAGCTTCCCTGGTTTCAGAAAATTGAAGAGGGTGAAGGGACAGGGAGTTCTGAGATTGAGACAAGTGAAAGAATGGAGGAATGTAAGCAAGGCTCTTCTTCTTGACTGTAACCCTTGCTCATACTACTTCAATTAGTTTATAGAGTCAACTGGCTCAGAGCAAAAGCCCGAGTGGCCTGGTGGGTAGAGGAAGAATGGCTTGTCACTCATGAAATGAATTGGACTATTTTGTGGTTCAAAAATGAGTTTGCAAAGTGGAAAAGTAGGAGGGAATTGTCTGAATCTGCTCACCTAAAGGCATATGCTGATCAGCAGATGAGACAGTGGCAAGGT
The DNA here is from genome assembly GCA_003313965.1 of Megacollybia marginata. NCBI lineage: Eukaryota > Fungi > Basidiomycota > Agaricomycetes > Agaricales > Porotheleaceae > Megacollybia > Megacollybia marginata. Next base: position 7,135 of record QLOY01000552.1, on the reverse strand, counting down.
TTTGCAGACAGATCTCAAAAGACCTTCCAGTATGCATGAAGTAAGACCAAGGAGGAGAGAAAGCGTAAGAGGGCAGACTCGTTGTAATACTTGCCAAGTATTCATTCCCCATGGCTGTACTAGTAGTATTAGTGATAATGTACTGGGAAGGAATAGTCCACATCATTGCAGTACTAATAATATTGGAGGCTTGGAAGGGCAGTGCCACAGCTGTAGTAATAATAACAGTAGTATTAGCAGTAAACTCAGCAGGGAATGGTCCAGGTCGTCCCAGTACTACTAGTATTACTGACTCTGTCACTCTGCAGCAGTGCACCACCAACAGCTAAGCAGTCTAACTGCCAAATTATTGTCCAGGGCATTGCAGTACTAATATCGGGCACTGGGGAGGGCATTATCACAGCTATAAACTCTTAGTGGAAAGGGGATAGATCATCCCAATACTATTACTAATTCTGCAGTATGACTATGGTAGTGATGATGTACTGGGAGGAAATGGCCCACATGAATATTAGAGGCTCAGGAGGGAGAGCATTCCAAGAGCTATATATACTATGTACTCAGCAGGAATGGTCCAGGTCGTCTCAGTACTAGTATTGCTGACTCTGCAGCAGTGCATCACCAACAGCTAAATATTATTAGTAGTAATGTCCAGGTTGTTGCAGTACTATTTTGGTAATGCATTCAGCAGGAATTGTCTGGATCATTGCAGTACTAATAATATCAAGGGCTTGGGAGCCATTAGTGGCACCTATAGTATTAATAATGTGATCACCAGGGAAGAATACTCTAGGTCATCCAAATATTAGTATTGTTGGCTGCAGGAGGGCATCATACCAGTAGACATGCTCTAATAGTAGTAGTAGTATACCCCTATTGTGGTAGGCTGTTGGTCAACTGTCTACCATGATGGGTACTAATAAATGGGTTATGTCCATGGCTCATGGGGAGAATGGGCTAAATGTTGTGTGATTTCTGGGTCAGTTTCAGTAGCAACAGTGGTGTACATCTTTTGTCAGCTGATCCAGTCCTGTGTGAGAAGATGAGTGTGGCTGATATTTCCAGGTGTGTAGTCAAATGGAGCTGAGAATCTTTTGATTATCTTGTTGACTTGTTGATGAAGGATGATGTATGGTGTGAAATTTGAGTTGATTTGGTTTTGGTGAAAGTTTCAAAGTATTTGATTGTTTTGGATTTTTCGTTGCCAATCAGCCTCTGTGTGCAAATATGCCACTGAAAGCCATTAGCAATTCAAAACTGATTTTTCTTGTCTGCTTACTGTTGCCTGTCTTATTGGGAACTTCCCACTAGCCAACAGTATTATCAAGTAAGACAATGAGAGTTCACAGACAAGTTTCTCTGATATGACAGTCTTGTCATACACATAGACATTGAATAATGTGATGGTGTTGTTCAAGGCAGTGCCTAAGGATTCTGAGGATGATGTAAGCAGAGAGGATGAGATAAAGGGTGAGTAAAAGGTGAAAGATTTTGTGAAAGGTTATGAGGTCTTTTGCTACGACCTTGCGAGTTTCCTCAACCAGGTTGAGTGGAGTGATAGAGGTTAGTTTTGGTATTTTGTAAGGTGACGAGCAAAATGAGAGCTTATCAGGCCACTCAAAGACTCAGTGAAACTTATAATACCAAAACTAAAGAATACAGCAAATAGCTACTGACTTAAATATTGAGTGGTTATCTTGTCGACAAGTGATAGAAGTAAGGAGGTAGAGATATGAAGGGAAAAGATAAGTTATCTGTGCCGCATGTTGGAGATAAGCTATCAGAAGTTTAGTTTAAGTGATAGCGGATAAGGGAACTGAAAGATAGGGTGATATAGGGTGATAAGAAGAATAAAATGAGATGGTGTCTGATAAGGCATGTGATTGGGGAAATTGTAACAATAGTAGTTTTGCTCCACAATGAAATCAACCTTGTCAGCCCTGGCTGCATTTGATGGAACAAGCTGGGGTGCAACAATATACTCTTGTTCTCTGCTGAAGGCCCATGTCAAGAGTGTGTTATATGATGGATAGAATCGATTCTGAACACCAATGAATCATAAGAATGCTGTTGCAAAATTTTCATAAACAAAAGATGGCCAGTCAGAGGCCTGCAGAATTGCTGGAGAACTGAAACATATTAGATATCATCTAGTTGTAACCTCAAGTTTGATATGATGGTAACAAAGAAAGAGTTGTGTGAAACTTTGTTGTTTCATATAGTCACATTATCATGATTATATAACTTTCAATTGACCACCATCCACTCTTAACTACTTTGTCTGCCATGTGACTCTACTATTTATTGGAGCCTAGCTAGGCATGACTGTATTGTCTGCCAGCTAGACCATGCTAGCTAGATTGACCACATTGTCGTTTAGTAGCTCTGGTTCTGGCTTTTTCTCCTGGCTCCAGGACAACCTTATCTCCCTGGGCTGTTTTGTCTTTGTTCTATGTTGTCTTCAACACTGTAAGTTCTAAAAATCTATTATTGAATACTTATTCACTAATATGCCTTAGACTCCATTGTCGTATATTCTGATAATTACTCATTATGCATTACATTCAATGCAGATATTCTCTTTAGGCAGAAACGGACACCACTGTGCTGGCGACCTTTGGGTGCAATGGGGCACCAGCGCATCTGACCCCCACCCACTCCTTGGACCATCCCATGGCCTTGCTTGTAGACCCTTTTGACTCCTAATCTGCTTTAATTAAAACAGTATAATACATGCATGTGCTCTAGGTATCAAAAACTATGCAATTAGCATAACAGTTCCCTCAATGGACTTCCCCTTACAATAGCTTTGAGGAAGATTTGCATAACAAGATCCAGGGCTTCCCACAGTTCGCCTTCGAAAATATTGGAAGCACACCTATTTTGCTAGAGGCCATGCATAAAGCTCATGTACAGAAGCAGTACGTGACATGTGTCTATGCTGCAGAAGCTATAAGATTGATTTATAGGTAAAACATGAGATTTATTTGCTTGTAGCATAAGGACTGGTTCAAGGAAGGCCTCGAGACTCTGACCTGTTGGATCCCTCTCTCTTGTAATGTGGAAGGGTGCTGTATGAGCTCAAGAAGTCTCAAAGCAATGCCTTGAAACCCTGAGAACCAGCAGCAAAGTCTCAGAAGTGGTTATGATAATGAGAAACCACTTACTGGCTGCTGGCCATGACACTGTCCATCCCATATGTTACCATTCATTCGATATGACCACCAGGCATAACTGTCACTTGTCAATGGCGAAGAATTGTAGCTGGTACAGACACAGCAAGTTTACAGCTCACAATCTGCCACCTCAGGCCCTCCCTGTATCTGCTGTCCCTTCTACTCACACCTCAACAGTGTGTTTTCAAGAATGCCTGGGTCAGCATCAGGTGGTTTTTCACTTCAGGCTGCCCCTAGACCATGCCTACTTAGGGTGATCTATGTAGTGGCATGGATCACCCTAAGTAGGCCTGTGGACCAGGGTCTAGACCCATTGCATGGTCCTTCCCCGGTCCTTCCCTGGTCCTATCCTTGGTCTGCCCACATGGGCCTCTGGTCTATCCAGTCCACTTCTTGGACAGACCATCCCTGTTATTGGACCAAACATGGCCAGACCAATGCAACTGGGAAGCCCACCATAGCTATCTGGCCAGACCAGTACCCATGGGAAGCCCACTATGACACATCTGGTCAGACCAACACTTGTGGGGAGACCATTGTGGCTGTCTGGCCAGACCAGCACTCATGGGAAGCCCAATATACCCATCTGGTCAGACCAACACCTATAGGAAGCCCACAGTTCAATGGTCTGCCCAAGCTGTGTCTTTGTATGGCTGGTCTGACCATCTGGTCTGCCCATTCCCCTGCAGACTGTCTCCAAGTTCACATTCATGAACAAACTATATTTGTAATACACTCTGTTAGATCAATTATTCTGCATTAATACAAAGTGTTGAGCATTGATTAGAACAGTGTATATGACCTCTAATGCTTCTGCAAGACCAGCATCATCCATGTCTTCCTCATCTTCAGGTTCTAATTCCAAATCATCATCAATATCCTCTTCATCTGGCTCTGCTACAGATGCAGTGACTGCATCAATACGAGCACCCAGTAACTCCTCTTCAGTCAGTCCCCAAGGCTCTAATGGCTCTAAACCTGTGTCTAACGATTCAATATGTTTCTGCCAGAGCACATAGCTGTAGTAGAACACTCCGACGGCATTGAAGTTGGTAATGTAGCTCATGCATAGTTGTATCACCTTAACAGGAAAGTCAGACACAACCCGATAACAATCACAGCTCACCTGTAGCCTCAATAGCTGAATCAAGTATGGCCCATTCTTCAGAGAACCACTCCTGTAATGAACACTGCTCAAGAATGAGCTGTGGCTCTTCCTCTGAACAGCGATCCAAATCCAACATAGCTCTGATACCTTTTCAAACATTCTCATCACTAAGCCATGGTGGAGGTTCTGTGGACTCGTCATCTTCATTCAGACCTATATCTTGCCAGATGTTGTCATCTACATCAAGGCTAAAGAGATTGTTGGTATCAATAGCAATAGGACAAAGAACATTTCGCGGTGCTTTTTATTCATCAATTAGGTGATGAATCTCTGCAACCAGTTTGTTGTATGCTATAGACCATTTGCAAATGTAACAGGCAGATCTTGAAAAGACCATTTGCAAATCTGATGGGCAAAGTTATGGGCACACCCAGGGCATACCAGGCAGTTCTGCAGCAGTTTTCGGCACCCCTTGGCATCCTGGCAAGCCTATTCTTAGCCTAGGCCACAGAAAAATTCGAAAAATTCAGGAAAAAAATTCTGCAGCTCCCCAATCAATGTTGGAACACCTTGGATGGTAGGAATAGCCTTATTAGGCAAGGTCCAAGTGCGGAAAATTCACATATAGGTACAACAATGTAAATAAAATACTGAAAAAATCGAAAAAATCATGAAAATTCTGCAGCTCCCTAGCCAATGTTGAAACACCTTGGAGGGTGGAATAGCCTTATTAGGCAAGGTCCAAGCATACATAGGTACAGTCAGAGCCAAATTCTTTGTGCTTATAATTTGTTGGCTTTATTCATTAGACAGTAACCAGATTAGTCAAGTCATGATCATGGGAACTTTACTTCTCAAATACTGAATATATAGCAGTGAATCATCAGTCCACTGAAGTCACTGTTACACATGACCTTCTTTTGGCAGGCAAATCATCTTTTTGCTTATCTTTGTTTACCTCCATGATGTAGATGGTTCAGAATATGTAATTTGTTTGCTGAGATAAGCTGAAATGGGCTGGGAAATGAGCAAATAAACATGCCCATATTCGGAAGGTCAGTTGTACAAGAAAGTGAAAATTTGTGCCTAGGTTTTTTTGAGGTTGCAATTTCAACTGTACAGTTGGTGGGAGATGGAAATGCCTTTTTTAGCAAGATATAGACAGGTGACTGTGCTAACTTTAGAATCTGCTGAAAATTTATGGACCTGGGTTTTTGAGTGCTGCAATTTCAACTATGGCATTTATCATGAAATTGCCTAAAAAAGTAGACCCATTCTCACACACTTGTATAGACCAGTATACACTTACATAGACTGGCTCTGAACACCTACACAGACTGGTATTCAATCCTTACATATTCAACTTATGATGACTTGTATAGACTTGCAGTATCCAACCTTATATAGACCAGTATTGACTTAGATAGACTTGTGTTCAATTGGTATTCAGTACCCATAGACCAGTCCTAAACACCTATACACTTGTATTCAACAATAGTCAAACCCTAAACTTGTATAAACTGGTCAATATGAATTTGAATACAGTACACTACAATTTAGGTAGCTGTTCTAACTTCATAGACCTCTGCCAGCCCATCCAAGCCTTTGATGGCTTCAATATTTAAGATTTGAGGTCTACCATACTGGTAGATTCACTAAGAATATTTATAACCAGACCCATCAAGAAATGAAAAAGTGTGAAAATGGGCACCCAGGTCAATAGCATTCACTTCTGCATATCTGAATGGGTATTCTGGCTTGATAGACTTCTGGCAGCTTTTGATGGCTTCACTAGGATTCACTATATTGGTAGATTTACTGAGAATATTTATGAGTGGATCTATCAAGAAATGAAAAAGTGTGATCAACCTGCCTGGTAGATCTGATACCTGAGTAGTTGACCTGGGCATCCACTTTCACACTTTTTCATTTCTTGATGAATCTGCTGATAAATATTCTCAGTGAATCTAGCCTTTGATAGCTTCAATATTCAAGATTTGAGGTCTGCCATATTGGTAGATTCACTGAGAATATTTATAAAAGTGAGCAGATGCTGGTTAACATGGACATGTGTTTTCACACTTTTTCATCTCTTGATAGATTTACAGATAAATATTCGCAATGAATCTGCCAATAGAGTGGACCTCAAATCTAGAATATTGAAGCCACCAAAGACTTGGATGGGCTGCTAGAGGTCTATGAAGTTGGAACACCCACCTAAAATCAGATGCCCATGTCAACCACTTTTACAGTGCATCTGCTTTTACACTTTTTCATTTCTTGATGTATCTGCTGATGAAAATTCTCAGTAAATCTGCTAATAGAGTGGCCCTCAAATCTGGAATATTGAACTTGGATGGTCTGCCAGAGGTCTATGAAGTTAGAACACCCACCTAAGTTAAGTCAGATTGCAGTGTACTATAATTGGCCAGTCTATACAAGTTTAAGGTTTCACTATTGTTGAATAGAGGTGTATAGGTGTTTAGGGCTGGTCTATGGGTACTGAATACCCATTGAATACAAGTCTATGTACCAGTCTATACAAGTCAATACAACTTGAATACCATTGAATGCAGGCCTATAGGGTTTGACTATTGTTGAATACAAGTGTATAGGTGTTTAGGACTGGTCTATGGGTACTGAATACCAATTGAACACAAGTCTATCTAAGTCAATACTGGTCTATACAAGGTTGGATACTGCAAGTCTATACAAGTCAATACTAGTCTATAGGGATTGAATACTACTCTATACAAGTCATCATAAGTTGAATATGTAGGGATTGAATACCAGTCTGTGTAGGTGTTCAGAGCCAGTCTATGCAAGTGTATACTGGTCTATACAAGTGTGT